>JAHBCN010005905.1:0-52255 GCA_019359885.1 Listronotus oregonensis | reverse complement strand
ATATATCAGTTTTCCGTGAACAAGCAGCGTTGATTTGAGCATTGAGTATTTTGCCCATAATGATGAACCATTCATTTTTTTGACTAAAAACAACAATCGTAGAACAAACCAAAAATGTGATATAAAAACTTACAGCATCCAAAAAATATGCCAAAAGCACATCTTCCTGAATTACTTACGACATGTTCAATTTTCCAGTTAACAAATTGCTGAAATTCTTTTTCGTATCGCGTTTTAGATTTTAAAGGAATTAACTTTTCTTGAGCTTCCTCCGATTTTGTTAAAATTTCATCAGGAAGCATCATTTCACTATGCATACTTAATTCCGCCATTGTTGACATTAAAGTGACACAGGAAATCAAAAGATAGGTACGAATATTTTTGACATTTTAGCTTTGGACCGGCTTTCTGCGATAGCCGAATGTTACACAAAACAAATTTGGAAAATAGTGTCATAAAAGAATATAATATATTATTTTAACTTTATTAGTAGCAAAGACAGTATGAAATAAAAATAACATACGATACACGGCCGTTAGGTGTTGTTACGTACTCGTTCAGATTTCGACCGGCCTCCTGCGTCGCCTCGTCCATAATATCTACTCGTACGTAACAAGTCACCTACCGGCCTTATAACGTAAAATACTATTACAGTATTAACTCCGGTAAATCTTTTTTACCGGACTCAATACTGTAAAAGTTAATAATAATTTTGACAATTACTAAATTTTTATTTAAATTCGTGCATATTTACTTACAAGGTCATAAAGATGAGTGATAATTACGTCTCCGTTTACTCTCTTAATGACCAATTTCTTGCTTGCTTGTGCATCTCAAAAATTTCCCCCAAATATTCTTATTTCGTACACAAAATAAATTATTCAGTTTTTGACATCTCGTTTCGTACACCAAAAACTGGGGTAGGTTTCTGTCTCTGATGGTTCATAAAATATGATAAAATGAATTAAAACTACTTTTATAACTAAATATCAAAATATGTGTTGCTCGCATATGAGATGCAGAGATATGAAATATTTATTTGGATAAAAGTGATATTAAAATAATCTAATAATAATATATGTTTTAACTATCTACCTAAACAGAAAAGTTTACTGTTTCTACTTTAGTGATTTATCATGTTTGAAATATTATTGGGGAAAATTAAAGCCGCTTTAACTAACCAAAACTAACCATGACCGACCAGAACTAAGGGCTTTCAAATTTGTCTAAATTATTCCTACATAGAAGATATTACCAAAATTAAAAAAAAAATAATATGGTATTTATTTGGGTCGTCACAATGGTCGGTGTACGAAACGAGAAGAATAAAATTGATTAAATAATTTATTGTACGCATCGAAGCAAGAAATCAGTATAATCAGACCATCTCAGATGCAAAAGACAGTTTTAACAATCGAATACAAGATAAAGTTCTCTCTTGCTCAAATGGCAGTAAAGCTTTTTGGTCCTTTGCCAAAAATATTAGTCAGAACTTTTGCACAAATTCTTTTCCACCCCTAATCTCTGAAGATGGAATTGTCTCTACCTCCAAAGGAAAAGCCGAACTATTTGCCAAACAATTTGCTGCAATCTCTGATCCTCCTATTAATCTTCTTCTTCAACAGCTGTCCTGTTTCTCATAAAATGTCCGATATAATTTTTAAAGTCAAACAGATCAAGCGTATTCTTTTCTTCTCTTAATAGTAAAAATCGTCTGGGCTGGATGGCATACCAGCAATCGTCTTAAAAATGTGCTCCCGAGCTTGCACCCATCCTAATTCGCCTCTTTCGAATCTCTTACGACACAGACATTTTCCCGGAGAGTTGGAAAGCTGCACGTGTGCAACCTGTCCCCAAAAAGGATCCAAAAGTCTCCCTTCTAACTATAGACCTATATCTCTTCTTTCAGTTGTTTGCAAGGTAATGGAAAAATTGATTAATTCCCAAATCTTAAAGTATCTGGAAAAATATAAGATCTTACATGATAGACAATATGGATTCCGTCACAGTAGATCCACAGCTGATCTTCTTTCCTTTGTCTCAACAACCGGAACAAGTCCCTTGAGTTCTTGGTGAATCCCAGATCGTTGCTCTCGACATATCCAAAGCTTTCGATCAGGTCTGGCATGATGGGCTTCTTAACAAACTTCCTTCTTACGGTCTTCCACCCAAGCTTTGCTCTTGGCTTTCCAGTTTCCTTTCTAATCGAAGTATATCAGTTAGTGTAGATGGTCATTCCTCCAGCTTCTACCAAATTAATGCTGGGGTGCCCCAGGGCTCAGTGCTGGCACCCACGCTGTTTCTTATACACATTAACGATCTTCTCTCTTCCACAATCAATCCCATTTATAGTTTTGCTGACGATAGTACCCTCCACTCTAGTATTCAATTTCTTAAGCCACCGTGTAATTCTGGTTTTGAAAACAAGCGCAGGTCAATGCAGATATCTCTTTCACAAGACCTCAAACTTATCTTGGATTGGGGCGCCAAAAATCGTGTTCAGTTTAATGCCTCAAAAAGACAGTCATGTTCGCTGTCGCGGAAAAAGTCTGCGAATGCTCATCCCTTACATATGAGCGGCCAAGTTCTGCAGAACAAAGAGTCGTTTAATCTTGTCGGTGTTACTTTTGAGAATAACCTCAACTGGCACAAACACATTTCATCCATAGCTTCGGCAGCTTCAAAAAAGATTGGATTCCTCTTTCGAGCCAGAAAATATTTCTCTTCTTCCAATCTGTACACTTTGTATGTATCCCAAATCAGACCCTCTTTGGAATATTGTTCTCATGTTTGGGGAATGGCGTCCCCTACAACACTTAGCCTTCTGGACTCCATTCAAAAAAGAGCTGTTCGTCTTATTAATGATCCAACGCTCACAGAAGGGCTTCCTCTTCTTGCCCATCGTCGAGCTGTAGGGGATCTGTCGCTCTTCTATGGTATTTTCACGGCTTCGCTCAGAGGAATTGGCCAGTATTATTCCTTCTCTGGCAGCTCCCAACAGAGCAACACGTAGTGCAACTTTTATGCATCCTTTTACAGTTCAGTTAGAGAGGCCCCGAACTTCCCGCTTTCTTCGTTCCTTTATTCCTAGAGTGTCAAGACTATGGAACCTGCTGCCCGCAGAAGTTTTTCCTTCTCCTCCCAATCTCCAAAAATTTAAGTCAGTACTTAGGCATCAGCCTTCGTGGACTGTCCCAAGATAAAAAAAAAAAACGAGAATTTTTCGGGTAAATTTCTAAAGTGTACGAAACAAGAAAACACAGGCTTGGTCACTCCAGACACAATTTACGAGAAAATACAGGTTTAAGTAAACGACCCTGATGAGGTTTAATATAAGTTGAAATATTAAAATGCATACAGATGGCTGATTTCATCAAATGATAGTACTAGTCTTTTGCAACAATGTTGCAGAAGCTGATTCGGTATGCAAATTGTCAATTTGATGCGTCAAAAGTCGATTTGGAAGTGAATTTAAAAGGCAGTTTATGTGAAAGCAGGCAAAAAGACGTACTCAGAAGAAAATCCTTAATTTAATTTAACACTTTTTAGCACTTCTACATACAGAGTGTCCAAAAAATACGTGTAAGATAATGTTTGATGTTCGATGGATTAGACGCCTAGGACCGTGGAATTGGCCACCAAGAAGTCCTGACTTGACACAGTTAGACTTTTATCTTCGGGGAACACTAAAGCAGAAAATTTTCTGTACTCCCGTCGATTCGCAGGAAGAACTAGTAGCCCGAATAAGAAGAGCCTTCAACCAACTTGATCTAGCTGAAATAGCGAGCGCCACTACAGAAGCCGTTATGTCCAATATTCAAAAGTGCTTAAGAGTCAACGGGGGGCATATTGAAGATTTAGATTAAAATAATTATTTGTGACTAGTGCTACACAATATTACGTATTGTTTATTACTATTTTTAAAGATATGCAATTTTAGTTATCTTCATTTGAGGTTACTGGCTTTGGTAAAATTTGTTTATCATAGCCTTCTTGCCAAACATTAATAAAACTGTTTTATTTTAAAAAATATATTTAATTTTAGGAGACATCATGTTAAACGTGAAATATTGAAAAAAACATTTTTTTGTTCAGAAACCGATAGAGTAGGGAAAAAAAAATTAATAAAAGCTGTATAGAACGAAGAAGGGAACGCAAAAAAAATATAATATACAGGGTGTTTCATTTAAAATAAGTGAGTGGATTGCTACTTCCGGTATAACCGGAAGCGCTACATGCACCCCATTATTTTATTTCAGGACGACATGCCCGAAAACCCGACATCCCAAATTTTCAAAATTCAAATCGAAGTAGTCTCTAAAATATTCTAATGGACGTCACCGTGAGACACCCTGTATATATATATATATATATATATATATATATATATATATATATATATATATATATATATATATATATATATATATATATATATATATATATATATATATATATATATATATATATATATATATATATATATATATATAATATATATAGGTCCACAGATTCGAGTGCATGCATGGGGATCTCGAAACCGTAAGAGATAAGAAGTCGGTTAAATTATGGCAAAGTTGTGTATTTGCGTAACTAACCATGCCACTTTAGAAAGTTGCATTCGAGTACTGCCGGAAATATTCGGGAAAAAAGAAATTTGCGATTTCGTTTTTATTTTTTTCTGACGTTATTTAAGGAGATATAAAAAAACAAAAGACACTTTCTTATGGTCTTTTTTGAGCTCTAAAAAAAGTTGAGAGATTTTGTAATTTCGTTTTGTTAAACCATCATTAACTTTATTTTTTAAATACGGACCTGGGTTTTTTATTTTATTTTTTTGGACCCCTTATTCTCCCAATTACAAAAATGTATAACACTTAATATTTATTAACAAATATGGAACGCCCCTATAAGAAATCATGTGCGTTCTTTGTCTAACTCATTGTCTCTTATGGAAAATATGTTTATTTAACAGAAAAATATTAAGTGTTATACATCATTGTAATTGGGATTATAAGTGCTTTAAAAAAATGCAATAAACAATTGAGTGTCGTATTTAAAAAAATAAAGTTGATGACGGTTTAACGAAAACAAAACGTCGTACGGAAAATCTCTCAACGCTGTTTTGTAGAGCTTAAAAAGTGGCCATTGTTTTTCCCTTTTTAAATGACGTCAAAAAAAAAAATAAAAACGAAATCGCCAAATTTCAGTTTTTTCCGGATATCTCCGGAAGTACTCGAATATTTACAACTTTCTAAACGGCATGTGGTTAGGCACCTAAATGCGCAACTTTGCCATAATTTAACCGACTTCGTATCTCTTACGTTTTCCGAGATACCATGCATGCACTCGAATCTGTGGCATCCTGTTAATATATATATATATATATTATATATATATATATATATATATATTAATATATATATATATATATATATATATATATATATATATATATATATATATATATTATATATATATATATATATATATATATATATATATATATATATATATATATATATATATATAATATATATATATATAAATTATAAAACAATTTTAAAAAACAGAGCGTCTTGTTGAAGGTTCCCCCCCTTCTTCACCTAGAAAGGCATATTTAAACCTATACCAAACTGAGTGCATGCGTTGTCTAAGTGATATCAAATATTCCACATTTCCAACTGAATTATTTACCCCCGGTTCACTATTGGCAACCTACTGCAACTCCCTATTTTGACTATTGTAGGCCATTGGGAAAAAACAGTCGACCTATCCAGAATAGAAAATGTTATTTGGCAAAACACTTCTGGATTATTGAGTACCTTTAAAAGTGTATTCTCGTTTAAGAGCATACGTTATTTACGTAACTTAGGAATGGCGGTGGTCTGTGTTTTAATTGCGGTTAATGATTAATTTTGCGTTAATCGAGTAATAGTGTTGATGTGGTTTTAAATCAAGATTTTCGGTATTTATTTATCACATTCTTTGTATACTGACATGGGATTATGTCTGTGGCGGGGATTTACCAAAGATGGTGCTCGGTAATAGTCCGAGAGCTGATGAAGGAATTGAAAAATAAAAAAGCAAGATCAATTAGTTGGGTCCAAATGTTAACCAGACTCTTGCGTAATGTTTTTTTAAAGAAATTCAAAAAATATTTTGGAAAGCAATATAGGTACTTAAAGAGAAATAATCCCAAAAACCCAGATCCATTTGGTGGTAATTTTTACCTGCCAGATGATCGAGAAAGTACTATATAAGTGCGTTTGAATAGTACTATGCATAGCTTTAGGTGCGAGAGAGAGAGAGCGTATATCGGCTGTACAGTAACGGCCATTAAATCCTGGGCATTTTTTTTTCCTTTCGTAAAATGTTAAAAAACCTAATAAAGAGACAGGTGTCCGTTGTCAGTGTCTAAAAATATTTTTTTAAATGCCAAACTTAACTTTGGATCAAAAAGTATTAATTATTCTTTATATTGAGCAGAAACGTTGGCCGGAAAAGAATGTGGCGGAAGCGTTTAACATCCCAAACATCCCCCATTTTCTTAAAAAAAATTGCAGGAAACACACTCCTTTAAAAGAAGAGCTGGAAGTGGTCGCACCAAACTATCGAATCAAGAACAAGACAAAAATTAAGGTAATGTTTTGAGAAACCAACCATTTAAATCTGTGCCACCCGGCAGCCTTAAAACCGTTTTTAACAAATGCAAATAAAGAACAACGCATTTGATTTGCTCTACAATTTAACTTGGAACCTCCGATTTTTGGGAAAATATAATATTCACCGATAAAAAAGTGTTTCAGTCGTACTACAATGGGATACTTAAGGTATACAATTTGATGAAAAATATACCCAAAAGGACAAAAGTAATGGGCGATTTTCGGTAAATGTTTGGGGGTGGCTGAGTACACAAGGACTTGGTGTATGCTATTTCATCGAAGGAAGGTTCAATGCTGAGGTATAGATCTACTACAGAATATCATGCTTCCTTTTGTACTGGATCGATTTCCGGACAGAAATTTTATCTTTCAGCAAGATAAGTATCCCGTTCATACGGCTCGGCAAGTCGATGAATGGATGGAAGAGCTGCGCAAGAAAGTTATTAAAAATGATGATTTGAAAGAAATAAAAATAAAAATGAAATTAAATAAATAGCAAAAATAACATACAAGAAAAAGGAAACTTTACTTTATTAACGCACCTACTAAATAAATATCATTAGTCGACAATTTCTGGATAATAATTTTGAGCAATAAAAAGTAAGTTTTTAAAATTAGGCATTTACAAAAGGTTATTTTTTTAACTATTTTTCAAAACCATAGGAAATTTGCATTTTTTTATTTGAAAATTTAATAAAGCCTATATTTCTTTTTTTAATAACCCTAGGTCTAAAATATTCCTAGTGATAAGGGATCGACCAATAACGATATAGGTATATCCGCCAAATCGGCCTCCTGGGCCGATATCGATATCGGCCGATATTTAAAGTTCAATATCGGCCAATATCGGCATCGGCCTAATAAAAATGTCAATAATAAGTATTTCAAATGATAAGGATTTTTATAGAAATTAATACACAATTACTAAACAAAAACGACTTAGGAATATTTTTAATTTAAAAATATGTACTATAAAACAGCTAATATGGAAAGAGATTTAGTAAAAAAAAGAAACAGTTATATTTAATATTTAAAGTTAAGTTTTGGTAAGTTATAATGCAACTTCCTACCCTTTCTGGGCTTAGACGATTTCTTGCGATTTCAAATATATTCCCTGCTAAAGAGAATATCTGTTCACTAACCACACTACTTAGTGGGGGGTGCTAAGTATATTATTGCACATTTATACGTATTTAACACTGAAAAAATAATGCCTTTTTAATTTGCCTACCAAGTCAATAAATCTCCATATGTTAATATTATGGTTGATTTAATGTATTTTTTACGTTCTCCTTCAATTTTATTCATTTAATCATTGGCTTCCTCATCTAATGCCGATTTACTGGTAAATTCCGCAAATTGATTCCAAAACAAACTATGAGAAATAAAATCAGGAACATTGTCTTGGTTTACTTTTTTGATTTCTTAGCAAATTTTGCTAGAGTAGCATGGTCACTCACATCGGAGCTATTATCTCTACCAGGAGCATCGTCACTTACATTGGAGCTATATCTCTACCAGGTCTGTTGTGTAGTGGTGTGGGGTATTGAAACTTATACAAAAAAAGTTCAAATTGTAAACAAAAAGTTATTTTTGTGTAAAACATGGTCATCTTAAATAAAAAATGAAGAAATTTAATTTTGTGTTGACGTTTATTCGTATATAAGAGTGAGACAAGTTATACTTTTTGTAAAAACAAAAAAAGTACACCTAGAATATCAATTTTTAGTACATTGTTACTATGCGTAAATACTTATAAAACGCAATAAATTTTATTTCTATATATCTAAAGATTTTTCAAATAAGCTAATTTTAATATTAGAATGCCAAATATCTCAGAACTGAGTTTTTTAGTTGTGTTACTATTATTTTGGCGCGACAATTTGTCAACTTCTCGCACGTCTCAAATCCTGAATTATTATTTAATTTCAGCCTGGTTGCAATCGACCTTGGATATTCAACTATTCGTGTTATGGTGACGTAACATAAAATTTCTGTAAGCGGAGAACTTAGACGAGTGTGTACGAATAATGGCCATGTGGCCCCGCTGGACGATGGAGTGGCCGGCGATGTTGCCAAACTTGTCATTTGAATTAGAGTGCGCGTAAATGAATTAAATGTAATCTTTTGACTACTCCAGTCGTCAAAGCCAAAAATAGCCCCTTTGGGGTACGTTTCACAATAATTCGTTAATTCCTTGACCGCAATAAAATTTAAATTACAACCCTCAGTTGAAAACCCATCCATAAATAGGTTGCCTGACAAATATCTATCGTGTAGGCAACGGACCTTTTGAAAGGGTACAGGTCCTGATTACCTAGTAATATTAATAGTTAAGGTTAGGTATTTGGGATGCTTAATAACACACACGAAAATACCTTGACAAACTCCAAACGGCTGATGAAGTAAGACGAAAAGACTCTACTTTATATTGAACACCTGCAATTTGCCTATAACCTACATAATATACCAAAAAGTACGTACAATAATAAATAAAGAAAATTTTAAGTCCGGACCTACATGCGGGTACCCAAAGTATATTGAGTTTTACAACTAACAGTAGCAGGTAAAATGAGAAATCAACGAATTATTGTGGAACGTACCATACTTCTAGCCGAGCCCAAAGTTGATGAAATTTGGTACAGATGCAGTATTTGGTACCCGGAAACCGAAAATACCAACATTCTTGCTCAGGTGTGTCGGAAAGGTGAGTGAAAACCACATTAAACCAGATAAAAATGTCCTAATCCCTCTTGCTGTGGATTTTACAAGTGCGATAGAAGGAACATCCTGATGAATCCCTGAGTTGTGACCAGGCTCGTAGCCAGGGAGGGGGCAGAGCGCCAGGCTTGTATTGTATAGATTCTTAAGATTTCGAGTTTTAATTCTGTACTTTAAATTTTTTCGTAGCTGATCTCATTTTTCGAGTTCATACGACCTAGGAAGTTGATGGTCAATTGTTATTAACAATTTTATGTTGCAAAATGGTCCGTTTGGGGCTCAAAGCTAGCCCGATATCAATAAGAAAAGCTAATTTGTAATTGTAATTGTAACAGCAAATTGGCAGCTAAACACTGTGAGAACTAACCTTTACACTAGCTAGCCTGTAAACACCTCGAGCAAGCCGACTGTTCCAAGATAACATGTTGGGAGACACGAACTTCTTCCCCAAGATTTACCCGATATTCCAAGTTAAAATAGCCGTTCCAGGAGCATTTCCGGGAAATTCAAGTACATGCATTTTGAATCTGGGGCCTTGCTCTTTCAGAAAATTATGGACAAAGTTTCGAGACCACTGTGGCCGACATACTGTGTCCTTTTTTGAGATGATACGATTTCTTATAAATTCTTATTCTACCTCGACAAAAGAGATATTTTCATAGATCTAACCCTTCCTTTAAAATGATACTCTTAACATGTTGCTTATAATGCGTACAATGATCGATATCTGATTTGTTAATTAACAGAATAAGACGATCAAAAAAGTTCACAAGTTGCAAAGTTCATAACACAAAGAAGAAGTAAAATCTGTCCAGCCAAATAGTAGGAATAATAGCATATAAGATTGAAATAAAGGGTAGTGAAGGTTAGTTGACCATGTCTTACTGTTGCAGCAACATTATTTATTTATGTGAAGGAATTTGCTAGTATAACTGTGCAAGAAATGAAGGCTCAGACTTGTTCTTTCTTTTGGATATTATTCCCCAAAATTCTTCCACGTTATAAAAAACTTTTCGGGGCGAGAACTATCAAAAATTTTTTAAAAAAATTAATTTTTGTCCCCTTTTAGAGAGAGGCATAAGGGTGAAAATTTCTTAGACTTAGAACAAAGTATTTTAGATGTGTAAATAGTCATTTCTAGCGTGAAACTTTTCGTTATTTTGAATGGCAGCGTTATTTTTAGAGAAAAAAAAACTATCCCTTTGTGAATAAAAATGGGTTCAGAAGTTCAGGGGGTAGTTTTACCCTCTTTCCGACACTTCTCAGCAAGGATTCGTTGATTTTTCGATTTTTTGCCTCACAATCTCTAGTATGCCAAATTTTATCAACTTTGATGGCAGTTAAAGGAGATAACCCATAACGACTGGACTATACGTGAATTCCCCAAGGAATATTTAAATTGACGAAAATCTGTTTTATCAGCTCGAAAACGGAAAATTAGAATATTTTTATACATTATTTTTTATTACGGAAAAGCTGTTAATGCTAAAATTTTGAAATAACTCTAGCTTATTGTCAAGTGTTCGTAACTGTTTGGTGAAAATTAAAGTTGTCAGAGTAAACATTTTCGGATAAATAAATTTTTGAATTTTTCTAGTTTTAAATTTGCTTTATTTATTAAAAAAAAAAACTTTGCTTCATTTATTAGACCATTTATTTTCTTTCAAAAGCTTTTTTAGGATTTTCGGTACGACGCGACGCTTAGAAATAGGTAAAAAACACGTTAAAAAAAAATTGTTTAAAAAAACTAAAAAAACACGCTTTTATAATAAACCGAACTAAAAAGTAGAAAATAAAATTATTTTTAAGTATAAAGAGTTTGTATTACAGTGATAGAAAGTCCAATAATAATTAATTATGACTAAATAATTTGAAATTAGATTAAAATAAAATTAAGTTATTAACAAAATAATTCAAAAATAGTAAAAAAGCGTGGGGTGCTTAATATTAAATATTACAATTATATTATTGGTAGCTATTTACAAAATTAGAGTTGTTATGAAAATATAGAAAATTGCGCCCCACATTTTTTAACTACAATTGAATTATTTTGATAATCTATTAACTCCTACTTTAACCCCTTTTCAAACTAATTAGTTATTATTGATTATTTCCGGTATTTATTGTTATCGTTTTCCATTTTCTAATGTAAATCGCAAATTTCTCATACGAATTAAGTTAATTCTGTTGTTATTAATCATGAATACAAAAACCTTTTCAAACATGGCTGAAAAAGAACGTATTTAGCAGCATTAGCCTCCGAATTGCGTTAGGTATGCCATTTTAAGCCGTAAGCAGATTTCTCTTTCTTCATTATTTCTGTAACATTTTGACAACACCGAAAAAGGCAGTGCGTAGCAGAATTACCGTTCGATTGGCAGGAGTTTTGCGCTTGTTGCTTCAGGCTATTCAGGCAGTGTAAAGACATACAAAAATTGTTAGGATGATATTTCTAACTATAACTAAAAAAGGATTTTTTTTAAAAAATTTTAAGGGGGGGGGGTAAATTTTAAATTTTTTTTTCATTTTTTACATAATAATTTGAATGTATAACCTCTCAAAACTAATGTATTAAATTTTGAGGTCAGTCGGGGCAAAATTGACGGATTTATGATAGTTTCAATGACCGTTGCTCCAAGTCAGTTGCATGAGCGTACAAAACTTTAATTCGATTTTCCCAAACATGTAATTTTTATCATTGCAAAATGTAAAAATTGATAAAATAAAAAAAAACTTGGTGTCAATTGAGAAAGAAACTAATTAATCCATTAAAACCATTTTTTTTTTATTTCAAATAATCCAGTGCTAAGAAATCGAGGTAAAAAAAAATCGAGGCATCAGCGGAGAACTGCAATAGATCCGTTATTTCTTTATGTTTTTGTACCAAATTTTATTTAAATATTCATTAAATGTTGTATTATAATATACAAATTTTCAAATTAGGCCTTTTTTTGACCGAAAAATCCTTACCCTCCCTTAAGATGCCCAGCCGAATTAAATTGTTTAAGAGTATGACATTGACTTTTCTGACATCTAAGGGATGCCTAATATAAGTTGTCACTGTGATTAAAACCCTTGGGATCCTACGTGCTTTTCCACTCTCAATTCTTCCGAAACAATTTAACTTGGCATTAAGACCTATATTCCTTATATCAAAATCAAATCTTCAAATCACAAACCATGGTTTTCTAAACCCTGTGATAAAGCCAGACTTTTAAAAATCCAAGCCCACAAAAAGTTTCTTCAAAACCTTAGTCTCAAAAACCGACAGCTTAGCATCCGAGCAAGAAATTAATGTAATCAAACTTTCTCAATGTTTCAATAATCGACGAAAAGATAAAATACTCTTTTTAAGTTTGCTGTAAATAAACAGTTTCTATGGATTTAATGGGTACTTTTAATTCTTTTTTAGGGACTAAAGTGGCACCTGAGAGATAAAAAAAATAACCCCGGGGGATTAAAGAAAAAATTTTAATTTTCCCCATAAATAAATGTCATTAAAAATTTAAAAAAGAAAATTTTGGGGGGGGGCCTTTTTTTTAAACCCAAAAAAAATTAGAAACCGTAAAAATTTAACAAACTAAAATTTTTTAAAAAAAAAATTTTTTTTCGCTCAGTTTTTATTACTGGCGTTATTGACGTTAATATGTACATTTGTACAATTACTTAGGTTAATAACAGGTGGATGACTATTAAACCCTTTTCTTGATGCTGTACAATGCGTTGAACAAACGTTTTTTATGCTTTTGTGGGCTCCGGGAAGAACAAGGGGGGAAAAAACAACTTCGAGAGGATTTAAAAAAAACTGGTTGGAGAAGTTTTTTTTTTGAGAAAGGGGAATTTTCGACGTTTTCCCCAGAAACCCCGGGGAAAGGGAAACCCCCCCATGTCTGTTTATTGGGGTTTTTTTCGCCCCCGAATCTGCTAACAAGAGGCTGATGTTCCAAAGATGGGGGGGTATACATGGTGAAATCTGGTAATTTTAAAAAAATTTTGGGGATTTTGGGGGGAAGCTGCCCCCAAAATATTTTTACCCATTAGAGGGAAAATTTTATTTTTCATTCGGGAAAAAAGAAAAAAATTTTTTTTGTGTGGTTTTTAAAAGGGATTTTTCCCCCCATCAGCCCCAATTACATCGGTGGAGGTTTTATTTCCCCTTTTTTTTCAAAACGACCGATTTTTTTGGGTTTTTTTTTGTTTCGAACGTTTACCAGAAAAAAAATCCCATGATCCTAACATCACCCCAAAAAAAATTCCCCAAAAACTTTTTTCCCCAACAGCCCCTGACTCACCCATAATAAGCGCCACCTGAAAAAAAAAAGAAAAAAATTTGTCTATAATTTCAGTGCGGTTTGGGGCAGAAAGGAAAGAAAATAAAAAAAAATTAGATACTAATTTACCTTGTGTGCCAAAAATTGTGTGATTAAGAATTCTTTACTAGACCCCAAACCCAAAAACTTTGATTTTTTGGTTTATAGCCATCTTTTTTCCTCTTTAAACATGCAATTAGTTTGAAAACCCCGCCAATGTTAACGTTAGTTTTTTGATTAATTAATGCTTTTAGCATTAAATACTGGCTCCACAGCGAGGGGCTTTTAACCCTTTGGGCGATTTCTTCAAGAAGTAGGCCAAAAGCCCCTTTTTTTTTCCGTAATTTTTTTAACTTTTGGGCTCCCCCCCCCAGTTTTTATATTTAGAAAACTGTTTCCCCTAACTTTTCGTTGATTTCGTTGAAAACCCCATTTATTGCCTCTTCGACTGCTTTTTCTGTCTCTATACCCATTCCCAAAATTTAATGCTCAATTTTTGACAATTTCACTTTGATAGGTCGACCCCTTTTTTTAGTGTCAAGGAATCAGAAATTGTTTTGCTGGTGTATAGTTTAACAATATAATAACCTTACACCTGACAGCTTCGCTTCTATCAATATTTTGGGGGTAGCGTTAAATTTTTATAGATTTTTTTTTTTTTTTTCATCAAAGTGCAAAATGGTATATAAACGGGGGGAAAGGCCCTTTTAAAAACCCAAAAGGGGAATTTTGGGGGGGGAAAAGTAGCACTTTAGTCCCTAGGTTTATAATGTACTAATTTTACACAACCAATTTTGCCTAATATAAAGTTTTTGAGGTCGAGAATCTGCTTATTACCGATAATCATATATAATTTATAAATCTAATAGAGAAATATGGTAAAAAGTACAGATAGCACCATTTTATAAGTTGGATTAACAGCCAATATTTGAAGTATACGAGGTCAAGGATAGATAAATGCAAAGAATTAACGCCAGATGTGGAAAAAAGGGGTTTGTAATCAATCTGTTATCTGAGTAGTACGGTACATGGTACAATTACGACGTAGTAATTTTTTTCATATTGAAATATAATATACAGAGTAATTTAGGGTAAAGGCTTGTGGTTTGTATAAAATGGAGGCCATCACCGACACTCAAAAAGCATTTCAGGTTAAGTTTTTTGTATTTCCTAGGTCAAAAGGTCTAATACGATTTGCCCTGGTGAAATAAATTGAGCAGTATAAAAATCTCTTGTAAATGGAAAAAAACACAGACATCCTACTTTAGACAATGCTTCAATTCTCGTATTCCATATACCTATGACGTACAGTAACGGCCATTAAATCTTGGGCAATTCCTTTTTTCTTTCGTAAAATAGACTTTAAAAAAACCAATAAAGAAACTGGGTCCGTTGCAGAGTCTAAAAAATTTTTTTAAAAACCCAAACTTAACTTTGGATCAAAAAAGTATTAATTATTAAATATATTGAGAGAAAAGTTGGCAGAAAGGAATGTGGCGGAAAAGTTCATCCCAAAGAGTACTATTCATTTTGTAAAAAAAAGGGGGGAAAACACTCCTTTGAGAAAGTTGGAAGGGGTCGCCCCAAATCGAATCAAGAACAAGACAATAATTTAGTTAATGTTTTGAGAAATAAAATTTAAATCTGTAGTTACAGCAAAAACGGAAACAACGCATTGGATTTGCTCTACAGTAGGATACTTAAGGTATACAGGCCTCAAGGAACACGATTTGATGAAAAATATACCCAAAAGGACAGCAGTAGTGGGCGATTTTCGGTAAATGTTTGGTGGTGGCTGAGTGCACGAGGGCTTGGTGTATGTTATTTTATTGAAGAAAGGTTCAATGCGGAGGTATATATAGATCTACTTCCTTTTGTACTGGATCGATTTCCGGACAGAAATTTTATCTTTCAAAGATAAGTGTCCTGGCCTTTTTTTGACCGAACAAACTTTGCCCTCCCCCTTTTTATGCTAATAAATTCTTCAGTTGTCTTTGTCAAGAACTCGTTAATATTTTCCTGAAAAAAACGTTTGACTTTGTTTGCTGAAAGCCTAGACTTTGCCACTTCAAAAAAGCAATAATTTCGCGTATTTGGAGATATCAACCTCTTTTCTCTTAATTTAGTAATGGTTTTCAACATACTGTAAGTCGCTTATAAAGTCGAAGGCTTTTTCCTTAGATAATTTGCAAAAATCCGAAAACAAAACGGTCCTCAAAGCAGTATTTTTGTTCTTTCCTGGCTAAACTATGCTTAGAATATTTGAAAAACGTATCCCAGTTTGTTTTATGGCCAATTAACTCTTTTATTTCGAAATCATTTTTTAAAAATTTTTTGAAGAAATCGACAAAAACTACGTCTTAAGGGTTTTATTTTGTGTTTCTTTTCCACCCGATAAAGAAAAAGTAAAAGCTGATTTCTTCTATGGCCAATTTTACACTATCACAAAGTTGTTTGACAGATATATAGGATTTCTTACAATAAAATCTTTAAGTTTTGACCTTGACCAGCAATGAAACATCTTCCGTCTCGGATAGTAATATACTATTAATTATATTTTTTATATATAACTTGTGGCAGCAAAATTTTCCCGGTGCCCACTATTGGAAATATCCTCGAAATACTTCGAATCTCAACTCATTTGCACATAATTCACAACTCTGTACATATTCAGCCACGGGAACATAAATATTTATAGACTATATTGCCGGCAAATAATTGATCGATACGTTATTACAGAAAAGAATTCCGATGGTAAACAGACTCGAATTATTTAAGCCCGAAACCGCATGTGAATTGAGTGTATTCCATTTTAAATAGCAATATATATCTGCTGGAATACGTTTAATTTGTGAATGGAAATTTTGTATAAATTTGTCCTATTTTTGCTTAACTATCGTCAGTCTGTCTCAGCAATGTATTAGATGAGTCCACGAAGGACGAAAGCCTAAGTACGTATGGTATGTCTCAAAGTATATCGTGTTAGCTTTGGCCTTCATTTATGGATTATACCTTACGACAACAATAAAACTGCGGATCAGTAGGTATTAAACAAGGAAGTTTAAAGGTGTATGGAAGCCCAATACTGTAGAACAAAATTGTCCAGGCGTGCAGGGCAGCGGGAATAAGGGGGTTGGCCCCGCGGAGTTTGCGCAATGAATAGTAGGTCAACTCCGGACTTCCATAATTCTTTGTTACTATCTATAAAGTTAACATCATCAAAGTCAAATTCAAACATTTACTGTTTTTTTTATTTTTTGCACAAAATTGTTGGTTATTAAATGATTACTATAGAATATTTAAAATTATTGTGTAATATTGGATTTTATATCATAAATTTCAAACATTGTATGATAGTTTCATGTACTTATCACCAATTTTGTGATAAAAGAAGGGCAAGATAGTGTAAATGAGTTTAATCTAATCCTAAGATTCTGGTTGTACATTAAAAGTGAAAATTTTTATAACTGCTTTTTAGGCATATACTTTTCACTAATAACAAACATTCATGAGACAGAATAACAGTGGTTAAAAATGTTTAGTAACCTTTGGTACCTGAGTATCCATTGTAACAGTATCCGTTAAATATTATGTGTCTACAGTATGTCGAGCTTAAAAAGTTGATAATGTAAGTTTAAGAAACCAAAAATCTAATTTCTTTTTAAACAAATACAGGTAAAGCAAAATTGAACTTTAACATAAAATTGTACTTTTTTTTATTCAATTAGAGGGACCTGTATATATTCAAATTTGCCTGGTCTATCCAGTAATTAATAATTTTGATCCTTTAAAAGAATATACTAAATTATTAAATGAAATAAAAGTAAACCTTATTTCTTTTTAATAATCCACAGAAATACACAAACATTGTGGAAATCATCTAAAAGATAGTTAAGATTGCCTTACTTTCTCACTGCTATTTCCTATGAAATTTTCATTTTCTATTATTCATAATTGATATATTATTATTTATTCGGTTACCTAACGTTACGCCTCATAAAAAGCACCTAATTTAAATATAAGAAATACTTTCCTAAACTAAAAAAATACCCTTGGATTTGCAAGACAAAACCATACAACATCTAGTCATTTTGTTACGATATTATAAGTAACAAACAATAAACACAAAATTATAGTCATAATTTAATAAACACTAGTCACTAAAATAAGAAGGTTTTTATCAATCCAAAAAGGGTATTCCGGCTGTCATAAAAGTATAATGTGTTGCCTAACTACACACGGATTTATCGGTGTGTAAGTAGGCAACACATTAAATTATTTCGTGGAATTTTGTTATTGCGCAGAATCGGCGGGCCAACTCTGACAGATATTTTCATACTGGGCTGGACATTTTTGATCGAATGGGCCATTGCATTGGGCTTCCATACACCTTTAAACTTCCTTGGTATTAAAGGACAGAACATTAGGGACGGACTCTAATAACATAAAGATTTATAATTTATTGTTTATTTAGCTAGGTATAATCTTAAAATTATATTAAGAAATTAAATATATGCAAAGTTTTAATAAATTTATAACTATATTATCTATACATAATTTAATTTTTAATCTAAATATCTAAATCTAATACTGTTTCACTATCAGAGTCATCACTGAGATTGATTACAATTGAATTTATGTTGTTTTGTACAGAAATGTAAGAGTCCTCAATTTTTATAATGTGCTGTACTGAAATTTTCCAGCTCTCAACTGGTATGTCAGTAATTACATTTTTTATCAAATTTATAACACTGGGACTTAAAGTAGGTGTAACATTTTCTTCTCTGATCGTTGATTTTACTTGGTTCCACAAATGCTCTATGGGGTTAAACATACAGTGATACGGAGGAAGACGTAAGACAGTATGCCCAGCCTGTTCAGCCAAATTACCACATACATATTGTTTTTTAATTGTATATGAATTAAGGACTTCCAAAAGTTGCGCTTTTTTGTAACTGAATTTAAAATAAATATCGTTTTCTAACAAATATTTCCGGATTTCAGTTTTTAAACTTGATGAAGCTGGTGCTTTGTGTAGCAGACGGCTGTGGTAGCTTGCGTTATCCATGACAATAACACTGTTATACCGTGGGTGTCGTAAGTGTGGTAAGAGTAGGGTTACCAGGCGTCCTGGATTTCGCAGGATGTCCTGGATTTAGGGGCCCGCGTCCTATGTCCTGCCTAAAGTGTCCGCAGATTGCAAAATATCCTGCATTTCATAAAAATAGCAAAATAATTGTCAACTCAAGTAGATTTTGACGATTATGAAGAGTTTGGTGTGTTAAAACCTACCCTAGAAAAATTATATAACAAGACGAAATTTTCGTTTAAAAATCGAATAAAATTTTGGCCAATCCTGATCTAAATTGTTTTTAAAAATAATTCAATTTGTTTTTTTCAATTTATGGGTCGAATGCTGACTCGAGAAGAGTGTTTTTTCTATGCAATGTAGCATGGACTGATAGCCGAAACAGACAAGACTACTGGTAGACCATGGAAAAGCAGAGCTGCAAATAAAAACTAATTTAAATTACACTCTAAAAGGAGTTTTTTGTTTATGCCTTAAAAACAACTTTTGGTGGCAAAAAGTAACAAGAAATATATTTTTTCAAATTATTGTTATATTCTTTTATAATTTTAATTATGTTAAACTGTTTTGTTATTTAAATGGTTAGATTAGAAAGCCTAATTTAATTTTTACCTATTTGCCGCACTTTAATAATTTTACTATTATTAAAAGCAAATTAAAACCCTAGGTAAGAGGGAGCTTTCCCCGGGTTTTTAAAAATTTTGGGGGTTTGGGGGGAGAAGGGTTTTTTGGGGGAGAGGTTCCACAGTCTGGTATTAGGGATGGGGGAAAAAACAAAGGGGGAATTTTGCGGCCCCCAGGTTTGGGCCATGATGAGAGGGGGGGATCACGTGCTGCTTTTTTGGGGAACTGCCAGAGGAGGAAATATATCCAACTTTTCGAGCATTTAAAACATATATAAATTTGCTAATGTGGTTTATATTTATATGTAGGTAGGTTTTTTTTTTTTTTTTATATATATATATATATATATATATATATATATATATATATATATATATATATATATATATATATATATATATATATATATATATATATTTATTTTTGTCCAGTGATTCTGAAGTTATGGCTTGAGCTAAAATCATAAAAATTTTGGGACAGTGGTAGTCTTTAAGTGGCTGAACCAACGAACCGGTTTTTTTTAAATTTCCCCCCCGGGGAAAAAATAGGAGTAAAAAATGTTTTTACCGTTAGCAGGAAGGCGTCTAGGAGACAGGGTACTTAATATTGTCTCTCGCCTGGCGGAGACAGGTTTTTTATTTAGTATATCTATAAAAGAGCCACAGACTCTACAGCCCGATGGTGGGCAAGAGGAGAAAGCTTTTCTGTAAGCGTTGGATTATTTATAAGACAAACAGCTCTTTTTTGAATGGACTCGAGGATGCTAAAAGTTTTATGAGTATGGTATGTTCCACAATATTCGTTGATTTCTCGTTTTACCTGCTACTGTCAGTCGTAAAACTCAATATACTTGGGGTATCCGCATGTAGGTCCGGACTTTAATTTTTTTATTTATTATTGTACCTACTTTTTGGTATATTATGTAGGTTATAGGCAAATTGCAGGTGTTTAATATAAAGCAGAGTCTTTTTGTCTTAGTTCATCAGTCGTTTGAAGTTTGTCAATGTATTTTCGTGTGTGTTATTGAGCATCCAAACTAGCTAACCCAAACTATTAATATTAGTAGGTAATCAGGACCTGTACCCTTTAAAGGTTGCGGTTGCCTACACAATAGATATTTGTCAGGCAACCTATTTATGGTTGGGTTTTCCACTAAGGGTTGTAATTAAAATTTTATTGCGGTCAAGAAATTAGCGAATTATTGTGAAACGTAACATTCAATATTTTAAAAAGGGGCTAATTTGGGATACATACAAAATATACAGATTGGAAAAAGAGAAATACTCTCTGGCTCAAAAGAGGAATCCAAGCTTTTTTGAAGCTGTTATGTTTGTAATGTGTTTGTGCCAGCTTAGGTTACTCTTAAAAGTAATGCCGACAAGATTAAATGACCCTTTGTTCTGCAGAACTTGGCCGCTTATATGTAACGGATGAGCTTTGGCAGACTTTTTTCGTAACAGCGCACATGACATTGTTTTGGAAGCGTTAAACTGGACAATATTTTTGGCGCCTCAATTCAAGATAAGTGGAAGGTCTTGTGAAAGAGATATCTGCATTGACTTACGCTTGTTTTCCAAACCATGCTTATTGGCTGACTTGAGAAATTGAATATTAGAGTGGAGGGTCCCCTCCCCTTACCTACGCCAATGATTTTTTCTCATCCCTCGAATAAATCCCTGAAATATTAACAAATTGACGAATTATCTACTAAATTAAATGATGATGTATCGTTTTAACCGGCAATGTGAAACGACAACCGGAAATTAATAGCCATAGATTGATGCGACGTTGAAAATTTATTAAATGAATATTTAAATGGGAATTACGCGAATATACCTGCATGGCCGGAATATTCTATTTGCACTAATAAAAACTTTAATGAAATTATTAAATTGGTTTGAATGGAACATTAGGTATGTAATAAAGCAAGAGATTTTATTTTAAAACAAGGAGTAAGCCAAGTTAAAAAAAATCAGTTGTCCATACTCACGCAGAGTGTATATTATACGAAACATTTCATGAAGTTTTTCTTCCTGTCATAACTTTGTTATTGTTCTACATAAGGGTATAAGATTTGGTAGTTTTTGGTAAATATTCTTCAAATTTGAATTTGTTAAGGGTAGGTCACATTAATATACGTTCTTTAGTACCAAGTATTGTTGAGATAAAATCGATTCTTTCTACTCTAAACCTAGACATACTAGGAGTAACAGAAAGTTGGCTTTCAGACAATATTTCAGATAACGAGATCAAAATAGTGGGTTATAAATTTTTGCGACTGGACAGAAAGACTAGAGGTGGGGGAGTCGGGGTTTATGTAAGGTCAAGTTTAAGGGTACATAAAGTGAAATTGGTAGAACCGGTTGAATATTTTGAAGAACAATGGTTTATCTTAGAAATAAATAAAATTAAAATAGGTTTCGGAGTTTTCTATCGGCCGCCTTAGTTTAATGTCTTTAGAGCAATGGAGCATTTAGACAACTCGATCTCGAACATTGTTACAATGGTGGATGAAACAATAATAATGGGTGATATCAATATAAATCTATTATAACATAAAGCTGTTACTGATCAATTTGATTTTCTCTTAGGCTCTTTTAATTTTAAACAAACAGTAATAAACCCTACCAGATTTTCCAGGCAGAAAGCTAGTCTGATCGATGTCATAATTTGTCAAATGAAAATTTATTAATTGGTAATGTTGAACATAGAACATAGGAACACTCAGAACCATCAACTTATTTATTGCACCCTTGGAATAAATATTCCTAAAATTCTCACAAAGTTTGTTAGTTATAGAAACTTTAAGAATTTGGATAGGTTAGCTTTTAATCGTGATGCGATAAATTGGGGAGAGGTATTTAGTTTTACGAAACTAGATGATAAGGTAGAACGTCTTACGCATAATCTGACGCAACTATTTGATAGGCATGCACCTTTTATCTCAGTTAGGGTAACAAAGCCGAAAGCACCTTGGTTTACGGACACAAGGAAATGAAAAAATACAGAAATTCCTTGCTTTCTAAATATAAAAAAAAACAAACTTCCGGCTGACTGGGAAGCTTATAAAAATGTTCGTAACAAGTTTACAACCGCAGTTAGAAATGAAAAGAGAGGGTATCTGAATTTTTTGAATAAAGAAAAGAACAAGAAAGCCCTATGGAATGGCTTGGCTAATCTTAATGTATATAGTAAAGCAAAGGGCAATTCTGCATCGGAACTTCCGGATGGCTTAAAAAATCCGGAAGCGATTAGTCAGTTTTTTCTAGAGTCTTTACGCCGGGTGTCTACGCCAGTTTCACCAGAGACCGTTCGAGGATACCTGGGTAGCAAAGTAACAGATCAAGAGTTCGATTTAAAATTGGTTAATAGTGATGGTGTCTGAAGCTATTTCTCAAATAAAATCAAATGCCAGTGGCATTGACAGTATATCATTGGAAATGGTTAAGATGTGCTGCCCTGCTCTTATACCGGTGTTAACTCATATCTTTAATACCTGCATCGAAAAAGGCGAATTTCCGTCGCTGTGGAAAAAAGCAATAGTGCTGCCGTTGCCCAAGGTATCTAACCCGAATGATTTTTCTGATTTGCGGCCAATAAGTCTACTATGTGTGTTTTCTAAGATTTTTGAGAAGCTCATATATAAGCAGATGTTAAGTATATTGTAGAAAATAATTTGCTTTCAGATACGCAGTCGGGATTTCGCCAAGGTCTTAGTACTGCTTCAGCTCTTCTGGGGGTATTGAACGACATTATTAGTGCTTATGATAGGGGCGAAACTACAGCTTTGGTACTATTAGACTTCAGCAAGGCTTTCGACACTCTTCATCATAACCTACTTTTAGCAAAGTTATTTCATTACGGGTTCTTACCAAATGTGGTACGTTTTTGTAGCAATTATCTTTCGAATCGGTCCCAGATAACAAGGGTTGACAACGCGTACTCTGAGCCGGCCGAATTAAACAGGGGCGTCCCACGGGGATCCATTTTGGGCCCCTTATTTTTTATACTTTATATACATGACCTAAAAAATAAAATTCAAAACTGTAGCCTAGCTCAATACTGCGATGATACACAAATTTGTAATCACTTTACTAAGAATAATGTTAATGTAGCAATGGAATCACTATGTCGAAGTTTAAATGCAGTACATCATTATTTAACGGTGAGTGGTTTAAAATTAAATCCAAAAAAATCGGCTGTGATTTATATTGGACCCTTAGTATCATGGTCGCGAATGAACAGTGAAGATGAAAAAATATTAAATGTAAAAAAACACAAAACTTGGGTGTTGTTTTTGACACAAATTTAAGATTTAAGGCACAGGTGTCTAAGGTAGTTCAAAGGGCATACATGTCCCTAAGAAACTTGTATAAGAGTAGGGATCTGTTAGATGTTGCTTTAAAAAAGCAGCTTTGTGAGGCCCTTGTATTGTCACATTGTAATTACTCCAATTTTGTTTATGGACCATGTCTTGATGCTTCCAATAGGTACAAATTAAAAAAAATACAGAACTCTTGCATTCGCTTTATTTATGGTTTAAGAAGACGGGATCATGTAACATACAAGCTAAGAGATTTAAAATGGCTCAATGTGCAAAATAGGAAAAACTTCATTACTGCTGTTTCCTGTTCAAATTTTTAAAAAATAAGTATCCTTCTCATTTGTATAATAAACTCAAAACAGGAACTAGTAGACATGCTCGAACAACGCGCACGGTTTTAAAGTTTGATGCACCCCGACATCGCACTGCGATTTTTCAGAGATCATTTTGTTTTAGTGCTCCAAGATTAATAAATAAATTTGATATTGATCGGGAGATATCTTTTTACTCCTTTAAAAGGAATTTAAAGAAAATATTGCTTGAAAGCCAACAATAAATAAATAAGATAGTACGGAGTAGTTCATTTTGTTAAGATATTGTGTTTATTTTTCTTAGTGTAGGTATTTTAATAAACTGTAAAATTCGTATACCTAGTGATTGAATGTTCCTACAATTATTGCTTTATGTTTTATATTTTATTGCAAGTTTTATAGTCTATGCTATACTATTTTGTAGAATTGTTTTTGTTATTTTGTTTTTATGCTTGGTTTGGGGAATTGTATTTTTTTTTTCACTTTTTTGAAGGAGATTTAATTATTTGTAATTTGTAACAGTTTTTTGTACTCGGTTAACAGCATTGCTGCCCTTCGCCGAGGATAAAATAAAGGCCTTTTTATTTATTTATTTATTATTTATGTTATTATTTATTTTAAATGTTGTTAATCTGGCCTTGAAAAACAACATATTTTGGTTAAAAATCACATGTTAGATGTGTTTTCTTATACAGGGTGTCCGGAAACAACATCAGGAAACTTAAGGTGGTGATTCTACATTGAAAAAAAAAGGCTAGTGAGTTATGTGAGAATATGTCGAAATCTCCACCATTACCAAGATACAGGTATGTAAAATATCATTTTTTGTTTAATTTTTTTGGCATACTTATTTTATTCTTTGACCGATTAAGTAAATATTTGGCACAAAAAACAAGTTTGGTTGACTTTACAATTCTAAGAACAAATTGGTTTTTATTCCGCTAGAGGGCACTTTACCGGAAACATAACATTAATTTTCTTTATAACTTTTCTATTTCAACAGATATCTTCAAATAGAGTATAACATACTGTCCTCTAGAGGCATAAAAATAAAAAATTGTTCTTAGAATTGTAAAGTCAACAAAACTTGTTGCTTAAACCAAATATTAACTTAATCGCTTAAAGAATAAAATAATTATGCCAAAAAAACTAAACAAAAAATGATATTTTACATCCCTGTATCTTGGTAATGGTGGAGATTTCGACATTTTTTCACATAACTTACTAGCATTTTTTTTTCAATGTGGAATCACTACCTTAAGTTTCCCGATATTGTTTTCGGACACCCTGTATAAAAATATTAAGAGTCCATTCGCGCCGCGAAAATTGGATCTAATTTGGGGTTCGGGGTATAATGTTTTTCTCAAAAACGGTATAAGTTATCGATAATTTTCAAAAACTATATAAAAGCCAACACTTAAATCTAGGCGTCTGCTGTAATACTTTTTTAAATTTGGATTTAGTTTTTAATATTTCCTAGAGTGAAAGCAAGGAAGTTTAAAGGTGTATGGAAGCCCAATGCTATGGCCCATTCGATCAAAAAATGTCCAACCCTGTATGAAAATAACTGTCAGAGTTGGCTCCGCCGATTTTGCGCAATAACGAAATTCCACGAAATAATTTAATGTGTTGCCTACTTACACACTGATAAATCAATGTGTAGTTAGGCAACACATTATACTTTTATAAGAGCCGTATTAGTTTCCATTGTTTTGCTTTGTGTGTTATATTTTGTGGTTGCAGAAGTTTTTTGGATTGATAAAAACCTTCTTATTTTATTGAAAAAAATTGTGACTATAATTTTGTGTTTATTGTTTGTTACTTATAATATCATAACAAAATGACTAGAGGTTGTATGGTTTTATCTTGCAAATCTAAGGGTAACATACCCGGCAATTTTTACTTTGGGTAAGTATTTCTTATATTTAAATTAGGTGCTTCTTATGAGACGTAACGTTAGGTAACCGAATAAATAATAATATATCAATTATGAATTATAGAAAATGAAAATTTCATAGGAAATAGCAGTGAGAAAAGTAAGGCAATCTTAACTATCTTTAGATGATTTACACAATGTTTGTGTATCTCTGTGGATTATTAAAATAAATAAGGTTTAACATTTAGGTACTTTTATTTCATTTAATAATTTAATACATTCTTTTAAAGGATCAAAATTATTAATAACTGGGCAGACCAGGCAAATTTTAATATATAAAAGGTCCCTCTAATTGAATAAAGAAAGTACAGTTTTATGTTAAAGTTCCTTTTTCCTTTTTCTGTATTTGTTTTAAAAAAAAATTAGACTTTTGGTTTATTAAACTTACATTATCAACTTTTTAAGCTCGACATACTGTAGACACATAATATTTAACGGATACTGTTACAATGGATACCTAGGTACCAAAGGTTACTAAAAATTTTTAACCACTGTAATTCTGTTTCATGAATGTTTGTTATTAGTGAAAAGTATATGCCTAAAAAACAGTTATAAAAATTTTCACTTTTTAATGTACAATCAGAATCTTAGGATTAAAGATTAAATTAATTTTTTACACTATCTTGCCCTTCTTTTATCTCAAAATTGGTGATAAGTACATGAAACTATCATACAATGTTTGAAATTTATTTTAAAAAATCTTGTTTTTATTTATTTACAAAGATTTTTGGTAAAAATACAAATTTCATAAAAATATCGACCATTTAAATAGAAGGCTTCTTTCCATATTATATCAGATGATATAAAATCCTATATTACACAATAATTTTAAATATTCTATGATAGTATCGTTTAATAACCAACAATTTTGTGCAAAAAATAAAAAAAAAAACAGTGAATGCTTGAATTTGACATTTGATGATGTCAACTTTATAACAAAGAATTATGGAAGTCCGGCTCTGACCTAATATTCATTGCGCAAACTCCGCGGGCCCAACCTCCCTATTCCCGCTACCCTGCACGCCTGGACAATTTTGTTCTACAGTATTTGGTTTCCATACACCTTTAAACTTCCTTGAGTGAAAGTCACCCTAAAATCGGTTATGTTTAGATACTATTTTCTTTTAACTTGACTCATATTTCGAAAATCCGTTACAGCAGAGGCATAGATTATTTCCTTACCTTTAAAATGGTGTATAATTTATGTCATTTAAGTGAAAAATAGTTACCGAAAAACGTTATCTCCTGTAGGCTTGCAATCGGAAACAACATCGCATCGATACACCGAATTTGGAAGAACCTAAATAAAATATAATATTTTTCATGCGGCTATACGAAAATTGTGGTAGTGGGAGTTTGTTAGTCTCCGCCCACCGTCTCCGCGTCCTTTCGCCCGACCCCTAAGGTGTAGTGTAAATGCACTCTTAAGAGGCACATGCTTTAAAAATCTTTCTTTATTTCAAAAATCAATGTGATGCGGAATCGATTCCCTTTGAAATCGGATCCTTCCAAAAAGGGATCGGTTCCGGATCATTTAAAAATTATAAACCAATCCGGATCACGGATCCTATTTTTAAAAAGTAATCTATTTCAGCCTTCGGCTCTTTAAAAAGGAATCGATTCCTGGATTCGATTCATACCCAGCTCTGACTCATAGTAAAATTTTCATGCTGGCGCTCCTGTTGCTCCGAACAACTAACTTCACTATTCGAGCGAAAAAGTTTTCTCGGTCATAATGTAATGCATATAAAATACATATTTTATCCGTCGCAAAACCTGTTTTTTGAAATATGATTTTATATAATGTGAAACGCAAATTACAGGTATGCGCGGCCTCGTCCTTCTAAATTATTACGGAGGAACGAAAATTTTCCTTTTGTAATTTGACCTTAAACGTTTTTGATGGTGACAAAAAATCTTGGTAATATTCGACTATTATGTTGTGTACCGGATGATGCATCACCAGACTGGCCATAGGAAATCTTATGTAAATTTTGATACATTGAATTATTGGCTCCCCTATTGAATTTACAACTAAATTGTATTAGACTATTTTAAAGACGTTGATAAGATTAGCTCACATTCTAAATTTTTTTTTTTCTGATAAGGCAATTAAAAGTTATTTAAGAAAAACTATTTGTAAAATCGTTGCATTCCCTGCTACATACCTTAATGAATTCAAAGTAATAAATAAAACGTCTTGTCAACTTTTTAATTGACGTTTTACATTGTATTAGTTATTTCAACATGTTTTACAGTATTGAAGAGAAAATAATGGTTTTAATCATTTAATAAATACAAGTAATTACATTGAACTACATAATGAGATTTTTACATAATTGAACAATTTTATGGGAAGGTGAAAAACACACTTAAAAACTGTCTAAAAATACGTTTTAACATAACACATTGAAACTAAAAGTTAATGTTTTTTAATTAGATGCTCAAACAGACCTCCGTTTACTGCTAAGCAATATCCTAAACGGTTATAAAATTCAGTTCCTACATTATAAAGTTGAAATGCCGATAGTCGATCGCACGCCGCTGAAATTAAAACTATTAATTCTTCTAAAGTTTGATAATTCAAATTTGTATAAATTACATTTTTGATATGACCCCAAAGGAAGAAGTCGTCTATAGTGAGTCCATTGAAAACATTTTGAACATATTCCCTTACTTCTCGTGAATTGTATGCAGGACAACCATCCATTTGAAACCAAATGTCTTGATTGTCAGGTGCAACTTCTTCCAATGCCGGCCCCACTTGATTTTGTAATAGTTCCAAAAAAGTTTCTGTTCCCAAATTGTGATTCAAGAAAAAAGGTCCAATAATCCGATGTGTATATACCCGCCCAAACATTTACCTTTTGAAGGTATTGAGTCCTTGTAGATACAAATCTCTGTTCATTTTCTTTGCTCCAGTATCTGATGTTTTGAACGTTTGGTTCATTGTTTAATGTGAAGGTGCATTCGTCACTAAAACAAATATTGCGGAAGAAGTCCCTATCGTTATTCGTCATTTCCATAACTTCAGAACAAAAATCTGCTCTTCGGATCTCATCGCCTTCCCTTAATTCCTGATGTCTTTGATATTTGTACGGATGATATTTATATTTCTTTAATTTGCGTAGTACTGTGCTGTGATCCTTTCCTACAACTTTGCCAAGAAGCCTGGTGCTAATTCCTTTATTTTCTTCTACATGAAGTAAAACAGCTAAATCGGCATTATTTGCTTGAGCTCTTTCATCGGTACATTATTATTTCGCTCTAAGCAGTTGATTTATAATACAGTCCTTTTGTCTCAAACTTATGAACGATATTTTGAACTGTTGTCATACTTGGAATGTGTCTGTCAGGAAAAAACGTAGAGAACATGTCGGATACTCTTCGATAACTATTTTCCATGTAATACCATTTAATCATTTTTATTTTCTCTTCAATACTGTAAAACATTTTGAAATAACTAATACAAAGTAAAACGTCAATTAAAAAGTTGACAAGACATTTTATTTATTACTGGTGGATTCATTAAGTTATGTAGCAGGTATGCAACGATTTTACAATTAGTTTTTCTTAAATAACGTTTAATTGCCTTATCAGAAAAAAAAAATTAGAATGTGAGCTAATCTTATCAACGTTTATGAAATGGATATGTAATTTTTCCACTCAGAGAAGCGAGACTATATTACACCATCCTGACACAAAAATCATTCACTTCCCGTACTGTATATTTGGTATTTGTCCACTTAGTGAAACAATCAGTCGCCGTTGTTGTGAATGGCATAAACATTATATTGATCTACTAAAGCAAAAATATTTAATATCAAAGATAATTTTTATACGTTTCTTGATCAACACTACACGAAAAAACTAACCACAACTAACCAAAAATGTTGGCTCATTGCATTGTATTACAGTAAATAGATAAATGCCAAATATGCAGTACAGGAACTGGATGATTTTTGTTTCCAGATGCTGTAATACCGTCTCGTTTCACCAAGTGGAAAAATCGTATATCCATTTCACGAACTGGACAAAAATATTGTCCAGATGGTGAAATAAAATAGTATTACACTATCTGGTTCAACTTCAGGAACTGGACATTCAGTTCATGAAATGGACAATTACGCCATGTGAGTGCGACATATACACATATTTTTGTAGGAAATTAAATTCCCTACAAAAAAGTTTAATTGAAAATTTTAGTTCAACAAGCCGTTTCCACGTAATCTTGTTTTAAACATTGATCCAATTTTACGATTTCTACCTTTGGAGTTTTGTAACTGATGAACCAACTTGATCCTAAGAGAGAAAGATTCACTACTTTATGGAAAATTAAATGCTCTACAAAAAAAGTCTCTTTATAATACATTTTTCGTTGAATTCACTTATTTAAAAGTTATTCAAGGTTAAAGTTTGGGTAAAAATTAAATTATTGTTTTTTTTTTCTTTTGAACGAGTGACTAACGAAAAATGTAAAGAAACCTTTTTTTGTAGAGCATTTAATTTTCTATAAAGTAATGGATCGTTCTCTCTTAGGAGCAAGTGGGTTCATTAGTTTTCCTGTAGAAACTATACATTAAATAAATATAAAAAGCTCACGCAAACAAATATTTTTAAAGTATTAGTAATGAGACAGTATAAAAGCTTTTGAAAGGTCACGACCGGTAAAAGCTGCGCCTGCATAACACCAAACAACTCCAACTACCACCAGGCTTCATCGCGCCCCCGCCCAGTATCTACTGGCCGGCTTCTCTCCTTTCAAGACCTGAAAAGGTAAAAGGGAGAGTGCGAAGAATACCGTATTTTTGTATACTGTGTTATACAGGGTGTTTCCTAACTACGGTACGAAACTTCAGAGGGTGTTTGGCTAGGTCGTTTTAAGAAAAAAAGTTCCTATGAACATATGTCCGAAGTTGCTTCGTTTCTGAGTTACAGGGCGTTGAAATTAAAAAAAAAAACGGTATTTATAAAATATCATAAATATCCTAAAACCGATTCGGTCGAAATTTGGTGCAGTTATTTGAAGTAATAAGGTGCTTATTTAGCTCTAACTAGATTGAAATTATTAGCTCCAGTGGCGTCTCAGTTTGCACTACAGCCATATTATTGACGAAAAAAAGTACATCAATGACTTTTTCTTATAGTTTTTATATTTTTTAAGATTAAGCAACTAAAAATACAACTTTTTACTTTCCTGTGTTTTTTTTCATATCTAGCTTCGTTTTCTAGAAAAAAAAATAAAAACCACATTAACTCATTCTAAAAACTATCCATGGACAACATAAAATAAAAACCATAAAAAATAAACAATTTCGACCTTAAAGTAAATGAGCAAAATTTGTCACCAATTTTTTCTCAATCAAAAAAAAACGATTGGACTGTCAATCGTTTTTTGGTCATTTTTTTTTTTTTTTCTAAAAAAATACCAAAAAAAATTAGGCAAAAAAAAAAAAAAGTCATTGGTTAGTCCAAATCGTTTAAGGATTTTTTTTCATTGAAATATTTAAAAAAATCGTTTTTTATTTTAAGTGTCAGAAAAAACTCAATTTGTATTTGGATAAAATCTAAATTGTAAAGTTTTCGGATAAATGTTTATTATTTCAAGATTAAAACAAAGGGTAAGAAAAACCCGGCTTGTCGTACGAAAATTATCAATTTGATCTTTGTTGTAGGAATTTTTTTTTAGATATATTGTTGAAAAGATCTGAGCAATAGCTGCGTACCGGTTTATAAAATTAAAATTCGCGATGATAAACCTCTTAATATTAAAATTAAGGGATCACATTTTGACAATGAGTTTTTTTTAGTCATCTTGAATAATATTTGTGGAGTTTAATAAAAAACAGAAACATTCGATTTTTTTAGCCCAGTCTAATATGCATGGTTCCGAAAGTTTCGAAACTGGCGAAGTATTCTTCCAATCTTGAATACGCAGTGTCGCATACGACCTAGTATATTGTGGCTTTAAAATTTGGATTCTCAAATGTCATTTTCGACATTTTCTATTCGAGATTTTTGCGACTGGGTAGGACCCATTCGAGAAATGAATTTTCATTCGTAATTGTTGTAACTTAGCTATCTACCTTTTATTTAAATATTTTTTGTTTGAATCGCAAAAAATATAGGTATAGGTAGGTTATTCATTACAGTATCAGAGCCGGTAAGTGTCGCTAAGCAACAGTTACCGGACTGTTTCATTGTTATAAATCAAATAAGACATTTAAAAATATGCCAACATGATATTTTTTCCACTTGTTGACTGTTGCTACAGGAAAAAAGGTCATGCGATTTTCAGAATATAATGCGATTTTTTGATTTTTAAAATTAAATAATAATACAGAACGGACTTACAGTACGAAATAAAATACATTATGATACACGTCCGGTAATACTTGTTACAGTTTTTCATTTAGACATTCTTGACTCTGCTCCGAGCGTCGCGTCGCCTCGTCCATAATGTTAATCTTGCGGATTATGCTGAGGGCGCTGGAGACATCCATTTTAAACTTTTCTTGCATCCTGTAGTAAAAGAATTCTTCCAGCAAGTAACCTATTAGATTCATAACGTAAATTGATAATATTTTCTGAAAAATTTGTACAGGTATTATTACAGCACTTGTTTAGAAATTGATCCTTCGTCACCTCGTCTGCAAACATCTAAACGGGCTACTGTAATAACTTTGCCGTCCTTGAAACGTAAATGACTATATATATGGGTACTCTAAATGATCAGCTGTAAAATTTGACAGCCGTCATCCTGTAACGATAAACGTAATTTTATTAACTAATGTTTATCTTTTTTTTTCAGGTACGTAGTTTTCCAAATACCGCAAAATGATTTACACTTCCGGGAGGTAAGTTTTTCTGAGTTATTATGATATCTTGTGTGTATTACATGAAAGGTTTCAGCATGTTTTTGTCCCTGTCATAACTTTGTTATCGATCCACATAGAGGTATGAGATTGATATGTAAATTCACATAGGTATTTTAATTACATGTTAGAAAATTGAAATAGTTATATTAAGTGAATTTTGAGATATTTGATTTTGAGAATCGCCCATTTTACTACTACCTGACTGGCACCTCCCGGTTTAAAGATCCAAGTAAAAAAAACCCAAAAACTGCAATTTTCCCCTGAAAGGGGCCCAAAAAATATCGTTTTTTGGGTTTTTTTTTGAATTTTCCCCAATCTGATTAAACCTTAAATTTTCTTGATAATTGTCAAAAATTTAAAATCGGGCAAAAGGGTTTTTTTTATTTTTTGTTCATAACAATTGCACATTTTATTTGCAAAAAAAAAATCGAAATAGTCCAGAAATAAAGGGCCAAAAAAAACCCCCAAAAACTGTAAATAAATCTGTACAATTTTTATTTGTAGCGCAATTTTTTTTCGGGGTTTGACTTTATCACGATTCCGACGTGGGAACCCCCCAAAAATCCCCCCCCCAAACCCAAAATGAGTTTTCGGAAAATCTCCCAAAAAAATATACGAATTAGAAAATTTTCGTTCAAACAAAAAATAAAGATCACCTCGAAATATACTAAATTGGTCCTTACCATTTTTTTCGTAACACCAATATTTTTCGCAGAAACGGCCGTCGAAAAATCCATAACATTCCGTTGTTCTACAGATTTTCAAATTCTAAAACGGCTAAAAATGCAGATGGGCAAAACATTTTTTTTCAAACGCAAAAAAGATACTATAGGAAATTTTCTGGGATCATTGAATCCCCAAGGCCACATTATAAAAAATAATGTTAATATCGAACTTTTTTTTTAAAAAATACCAATAAATTAAAGGGGGAAAGAAAATTCCCCCGGAAATATGGAAAACAATTACTTTGGGACGCTACTTGCACCATACACTTGCAAAATCCTATCTGGACAAAACTTCTAATTTTGTAGGTGCGGCTGCTCTTTTGCCGAGAATAAAAAACATCTAAAATATAAAGAGCTTGGGGGAAGCTTTATCTTCATTCCTTTTGCTGTTGAAACTTTTGGCCCTTTTGGGTGATGGGGCCAAGGGGTTTTATTAATGGGGGGGGGGGGGGGGGGGGGGGGGGGGGGGGGGGGGAAAAAAAAAAAAAAAAAAAAAAAAAAAAAAAAAAAAAAAAAAAAAAAAAAAAAAAAAAAAAAAAAAAAAAAAAAAAAAAAAAAAAAAAAAAAAAAAAAAAAAAAAAAAAAAAAAAAAAAAAAAAAAAAAAAAAAAAAAAAAAAAAAAAAAAAAAAAAAAAAAAAAATTTTTTTTAAAAAAAAAAAAAAAAAAATTTTTTCCCCTTTTTTTCCCAAAAAAAAAAAAGGGGGGGGTTTTAATTTTAAAAAAAAATTTTTTTTTTGGGTTTTTTAAAAGGGAAAAAAAAATTTTTTTTTAAAATTTTAAAATTTAAAGAGATCTCTCAAAATATTGTAAAAAAATTTCCCTTTTTTAAAAATTTTGAAAAATCAGAATGTACCCCCAAAAAAATATGAATGATAGGTACGGGGTTTTCCCCCCTTTCCCCCGAACTTTGAATGATAAAAAATGTACATTTTTGCCCCCGGGAATGGAAAAAAATTTGTCCCCCCGCTTATGGAAACCACGAAGATAGCGGGATTTCCTTAAACGGCAGCTGAAAAGGGGACTTTTTTGGGGGCCCCTTTTTTTCGAAAACTATGATTTTTTTAAAAAAAATTTTTAAAAACCATTTTGAGATTAAAAGGCCCATTTTTATTTATGGTCCTAAAAAAAAAATTCTCCAATTCGCCCCAAAATTTTTGGAGATATTAAAAGGGGGGAAAACCCCCCTTTTTGGCCTTAAGGGGGGCCCCCTTTTAGCCCTTTCCCACCTGTTAATATTGATTTTAAAAAATTTTTTTGCTCCGAAAACATCCCCCCAAGATCTAAAAATTGCACCCAAGGGGGAACTGTACAAAAAATTTTTTTTAAAACTTTTTTTGCCCCTTTAATTTAAAATGACACATTTTTCAGATTTCTAACTATTTTCGCAGAAAACTCACTTTTTGACTAGACTATTATTACTTCTCCCACTGAATCTATCAATCTTCTTATATTTTCGCCACAATTCCGTATTGTTTATTAGATAATATGTTACGTTTTTGTTTTCTGGTTACAGAAATAACAATTTTCGTTTAGTCAGAAATAACTCACATGCTAGTCAGAATTTTCCTTATTAATCGATTTTCTGGAAAACTATGAAAAACACGGAAAATTTCATTCAAGTCAATATACAAATTTTCTTGCCACCTACGTTAGCATAAGATTGTATATCAAAACAAGTTTCTGTTGATAAAAGGCATAATTTCGCAGGCAAGGTAACTGATTCTGATTTTTACGTCAAAAACTGTTTTTCCTGTTATTTTTTTTAATATTCGCCAGAAAAGGAGTCGTAGCTACGGCACGCCCAGATTCCTTCTTTATTAATCTACTTCAAATAAAGGAGATTATCAATTCGACATTAACAGTGTGTCTACTTAAATTGGAACCATATGGAAAACTAAGTTTACGAAAATAAGTTATTCCTGATAAAAAGTTCTGCATGGTCCAAAACTTAAAATGCAACCATTAGATATCAATTATTTTTTAAGCATTATACGAGGTTTGTCAAAAAATATGAATTTTTCTCAAGAGTAAAGTACCTTAATTTTTAATAATACAGAAGAATGTTAAAAAGTAAAGTTATTTTAAAATAAAAATTATATTTAAATATGCAATTACAGCGATTTAGCATAAAAATTTAGGATTGGTGATTATTCATTAATAATTTTTTTTTTAATTTTTTCTTTGCGATTTAGTAAATTTGCCATTTTTTTGTAATTTTACAAATACAAACTCACTTTGACATACAATGTCAAATGTTTTCTGTCAATGCGTCCTAGATTACGTTAAATTGTATCAAGCCAAAACAATTAATACGGAATTATTAGTAAATAATCAACAATCCTAAATTTTCATGCTAAATAGCTGTAATTGCATATTTGAATATAACTTTTAATTTATACAGGGTGTCCGGAAAAGGGAGGCCAATCCGCCGGTCACATAAAGGGACAAAAAGTGATTTTTCCATGCCTTTTTTAAGGGCCCGGTATTTAATATACAGGGCTCAAAATGAAATATAAAATCGTTTTTTTTTAAGTAAGTCGAGTGTTTCATAAGATATTAAATTAAAATTTGTTGGAGAGGGTTTTTGGAACGAGAAATTTACGGATTCCGGTTAATTTTGTAGAGTACCAAACATGTATATTGATTTTAAAAATACAAAACTTTTTTGTTAGTAAAAAATTCTAATTATCCAATTTTTTGTTTTCTTAGTAAAGCCTGAAATCCGTTTATTAGTATTTTAAAATCTAGATACATTTTAACAGTTAAAAAATAAACGTAAATTATTTTTTTTAAATTAATGCTAAATTACTTATTATAATAAAAATTATAGAAAAGACCCTAAATTTTTGTTCAAATAAATCCATTCATTTGTATACACATACGAGTCCTTTTTATTAAAGAAAATCTAAGGCTTTGAAAATATTTGGTTTCAACCTGAAAATGCTCTCCAGGTGTCCGGCTCATTTTGCTATAAATGTTAGGAACTATTTACATCAAGTATTTCCTAATCGCTGGATTGGTCGGGGTCGAGAGTCTCCTGTTCCGTGGCCACCCTTCCCCGACCTTACACCTTTGGTTTTTTCCCGTTGGGGATGTTAGAAAAAAACTTTGTGTATAGGGTTTCCCCGATTTTAAAGGGATCATTTAAGAGAAAGAATCATTGCAGCTGGAGAGCATTTCAGGTTGAAACCAAATATTTTTCAAAGTCTTAGATTTTCTTTAATAAAGAGGGCTCGTATGTGTACCCAAATGAATGGAGGTCACGTAGAACAAATAATTTAGCGTCATTATTCTATGATTTTTATTATAATAAGTAATTTAGCATTAATTTAAAAAAAATAATTTACGTTTATTTTGTTAAATTGTTAAAATGTATCTAGATTTTAAAATTAAGATATCTAATAAACGGATTTTCAGGCCGACATTTACTAAGAATACTTTTTTTACAAGAAAAGATTGGATAATTAGAATTTTTTACTAAATTTATTATCAGGGTACAAAAAATTTTGGTATTTTTAAACATGCAATATACCCCTTTACGAATATGCGAATCCGTAAACGGATTTCAATTTCGTTCCAAAAACCACCCACACCAAATTTTAAATTAATATCTTATTAAACACTCGACTTACTTCAAAAAACCGATTTTATATTTCTCATTTTGACGCCCTGTATATTGAATACCGAGCGCCCAATTAAAAAATGGCATAACGAAAGTCGCATTATTTTGGTCCACCCTATATGTGGCCGGCGGATTGGCCTCCTTTTTCCGGACACCCTGTATAATTATAACATTTTTTTGTAATGTAAAAAATAAACGTACCTTACTCTTGAGTAAAAATTAATATTTTTTGACAAACCTCGTATACGGCTTAAAAAAATTGATATCTAATGGTTGCATTTTAAGTTTTGGACTATGTAGAACTTTTTATCAGAAATAACTTTTTTCGTAAACTTAATAAAAAAGTTTTTCATATGGTTCCAACTTAAGCAGATACACTGTATATATATGTAACATTATTGGAACTGCACTAAGTCACAAATAATAATATTTAAGGGCTTCCAAACAAATTTACAAATTTTTATAGGTGTACTTATGGTGGTATGTTTTTATTTGTGTATGCTTCAGCAAAGGAATCGATTTACGGATCCGGATTCTCGTAAAAGAATCGAATCACAAAAAACGAATCACGATTTCTTTTTTAAAGAAAAAAATCTAATCCAGAGAATCGATTTCTATTTATCGGATCACGAATCCGGATTATCTTAAGTATTTACATGATCCAGATGATAAATCAAGCGTCAAAGATTTTAGCACGGAGCCATAAAATAATTTTAGCCTAATTTTAAAGTGCTGTAACTATTTGAAATTATTTTTTGGTAAATATTCCTTAAGGTTAAATATGTTATTTCTGAGATCCACATCAAACCACCATTAAATGATACAATATTTTGAACTGTATTCCAAACTTGTGATGCTAGATCTTCATAGAGTTTTTAAATGAGATTCTTGAGATAACCTCAAGCAATTTATAAATGGGACATCTTATTGTAATTTTACAGGAAGTTTTACAAGTACCGTTTAATAATTTCTCTGCCATGCGGAATATAAAAATCTATTTAAATTTTAAACTCATTCAACATGTATCTTTTTGGATAAAATTTTTGTATATTCTCCAAAAATTAAGATCAAGCTGTCATTCGATTTGGAATATTATGTAGAAAGTTTAAGGAAAAGTGCCAAAAGGGGCCGATGAAAATTGCAAAAGTTATAAACAATTTTTAAAAAAGTAGAGGTTTGGTTTTTTGAATATCTTGAGAACTATCAAAGATATTTAAAATTTGAAAAAAGATCTAAAAAGAAGAGGAAATTCTTAAAAAAAAATAAAATTAAAACTTCAAGCCCACAAAAAGTTTCTTCAAAACCCCAGTCCCGAAAATCGACAGGCTAGCATCGAAGCAAGAAATCGATAACAGACCATCTCAGAGACCGTTTTAACAATCGAATAAAAGATAAAGTTCTCTTGCTCAAATGGCAGAAAGCTTTTTGGTCCTTTGCAAAAAATATTAGTCAGAACTTTTGAAAATTCTTTTCCACCCCTAATCTCTGAAGATGGAATTGCTCTACCTCCAAAGGAAAAGCCGAACTATTTGCCAAACAATTTGCTGCCAATTCTACGCTTGATCCTCCTATTAACCCCTCCAACAGTTGTTCCTGTTTCTCTAAAATGTCCGATATAATTTTAAAGTCAATCAGATCAAGCGTATTTTTTCTTCTCTTAATACTAAAAAATCGTCTGGGCTGGATGGCATACCAGCAATCGTCTTAAAAAATTGCTCCCGAGCTTGCACCCATCTTAACTCGCCTCTTTCGAATCTCTTACGACCGGGCATTTTCCCGGAGAGTTGGAAAGCTGCACGTGTGCAACCGTCCCCAAAAAGGATCCAAAAGTCTCCCTTCTAACTATAGACTTTATCTCTTCTTTCAGTTGTTTGCAAGGTAATGGAAAAATTCATTAATTCCCAAATCTTAAAGTATCGGGGAAAAAACATAAGATCTTACATGTAGACAATATGGATTCCGTCACAGAATCCACAGCTGATCTTCTTTCCTTTGTCTCACACAACTGGACAAGTCCCTTGAGTTCCTTGGTGAATCCCAGATCGTTGCTCTTGACATATCCAAAGCTTTCGATCAGGTCTGGCATGATGGGCTTCTTACCAAACTTCCTTCTTACGGTCTTCCACCTAAGCTTTGCTCTTGGCTTTCCAGCAGTGTTGCCAGATTGGGCGATTTATCGCAAATTGGGCGATTTTCAATAGGCTCTGGCGACTCTAAATTTGCAAAAATCGCAAGTCGCCAATTGGGCGATTTACACTTAACCACAGGCGACTAACATTTGCCCGTCATTTGTATTATTTTTTTTGCATATATTCATAATTTCCAGTTATAGCGAATTCTAATTCAAAGATGTATGTCAATCAAATTCCTGAAAATTTGTTAGAATTAGAACTTGAGCATGCTGATGTGACAGAAATCCTAGAAATTTAAGGTTAAAATGTTAAAAATATATTTTTTTTTCTATAATAAAACTCATTTAATATTCAGTGTATATATTTAATTTTACTTTTCGTACATATACTGCATTAAAATTTATAAATAAGAAATTGAACGACTTTCTTTTTTATTTGGCGACTTTTGGAGGCTCATGTGGCGACTTGAAAAAAAAATATCTGGCAACACTGCTTTCCAGTTTCCTTTCTAATCGACGTATATCAGTTAGTGTAGATGGTCATTCCTCCAGCTTCTACCAAATTAATGCTGGGGTGCCCCAGGGCTCAGTGCTGGCACCCACGCTGTTTCTTCTACACATTAACGATCTTCTCTCTTCCACAATCAATCCCATTCATGGGTTTTTCTGACGATAGTACCCTCCACTCTAGTATTCAATTTCTTAAGCCACCGTGTAATTCTGATTTGAAAACAAGCGCAGGTCAATGCAGATATCTCTTTCCAAGACCTCAAACTTATCTTGGTTGGGGCGCCAAAAATCGTGTTCAGTTTAATGCCTCAAAAACACAGTCATGTTCGCTGTCGCGAAAAAGTCTGCGAATGCTCATCCGTTACATATGAGCGGCCAAGTTATGCAAAACAAAGAGTCGTTTAATTGCCGGCGTTATTTTTTTAGAAAAACCCAACTGGCACAAACACATTTCATCCATAGCTTCGGCAGCTTAAAAAAGGTTTGGGTTCCTCTTTTGAGCCTGAAAATATTTTCTTTTTAATCTTTTAATCTGTTTATCCCAAATCAACCCCGGAAATTGTTCTCATTCTGGGGAATGGCGTCCCCTACAACCCCAGCATTCTGGACTCCATTAAAAAAAAGCTTTCGCCTTATTAATGATCCAACGCTCAAAAAGGCTTCCTCTTCTTGCCCATCGTCGAGCTGTCGCTCTTCTATAGGTTTTTCCGGCTTCTGCTCAGAGGAATTGGCCAGTTTTCCTTCTTGGCAGCTCCCAACAGAGCAACACGTAGTGCAACTTTTATGCCCCTTTTACGTTCAGTTAGAGGGCCCCAACTTCCCGCCTTCTTCGTTCCTTTATTCCTAGAGTTTCAAGACTATGGAACCTGCTACCCGCAGAATTTTTCTCCTCCCAATCCCCAAAAATTTAAGCCCGTGTAAAAACTCCCCTACCACACTGAAGACACCCACGGTACGTTAGTACTTAGGCATTAGCCTTCGTGGGTGTCCCAAATAAAAAAAAACATAAAAAAAGTCCTACCGCCCGGAACTTTATCTTTAATATTTATAATTTTTACAGAGCCCTGAAAATAGCGCTAAAAGCGGGTAGTCTGGCTTCCGGGCGCGGTTCGTCACTCGGACACGGTAACAACGGATTCTTAAAAATAAATCGATTCCAAAAGGATTTGATTCCTACCCAGCTCTGCAAATAAAAGATTTTCTTTTAAAAGTTCAATTTTCTCCGGGGGGCACCAAAAATAACTTTTTTTTTTGAAATTCCAAAATGATTTTTTTTACGTATTATCCTTGAGGCGAATAGCACTAATTTATGCACTTCCCCATAACAATAAAAAAAAAAACACCACTAGGATTCCTAACATATTCTAAGAAAATAATTACTTATTTCTATGGGGGAATGGGGGGTTTAAAACATTACCCAATGGGGACCCCTTTAAAAAATTTGGGGGTTAAAAAATTTAAAAAGCCTTTCCTTGCAATCTCCCCGATCTTGTTTAAGGACGGTAAAGTTTGTTCGGTCAAAAACACACCTATTTTCAAGAATTTTTATAACATTTTGCTATTAAAGATTTTTTTTAAAAAAATTTGATTTAAATAAACTTAAAAGCCTTTTTAAAAAATTTTGGGAAAAAAAATGAAGAAAAACGGATTTATTGCAGTTGTCCCCGGTGCCTCGAAAAAAATTTTTTTGGGTGAGCGATTCTTAACTTTGGATTATTTGAAATCAAAAAAAAAATTTTTTAATTAGTTAAAAATTTTTTTCAATTGACGCTAGTTTTTTTATTTTATTTTTTTTTTAAAATTTTTTTCATAAATTTGAAATGTCGTTTTTTTTACAATAAAATCGACCTATTTTTTTAAATTTTAAGATTGATATAATTGAAAATAAAAAAAATTTTGATAGTTATTTGTATTAGTTATTAAATTTTTTTAAAAACTTGGTTCGTATTTTTTGGAATGGGGGTACCGACTTTAAAAATAATGTTTGGGAAAATCCATTTAAAATTTTGTACGCTCACGCAACTGAGTTGGAGCAACGTCATTAAAACTATCATAAATCCGTCAATTTTGCTCCGATTGACCTTAAAATTTAAAACAATATTTTTACATTCAAAATATTAAATAAAAAAAAATGAAAAAAAGTTTCAAACTTTACTCCCCATTGATCGGCAACATCTTGTCTACTAAAAGTATTAAACTCATGCAAAGTGCTACAAATCTCTTTATTAAGGTGTAATTGTATTATGTATGAACGTGTACACCCCGTATATAAGTCTAGAAGCGTTTTTATCTTGAAATATACCGTAAATTTCGATACTACCTTGATTTTTTGAGCATTTTTTCATCCGAAAAGAAATGTATTAAGACGAATCGACTGGAGAAAGTTCTATATAATCAAAACCCCGAAATACATGGTCTAATACAAAATAAGAACGGTAAATAAATATGTTTTTAAAAACTAATATTATTTTCTTGTTGGGGATGTCTCCAACTTTTAATCTCTTAGAATTTTTTAACGAAAAGTGTAACTTTTATTAAAAAAACCCATTATATTGGTGACAGGGGGAAAAATTCCTTTTCCATATTAGTAATGAATGGGGTTTGCCCTAGGAATTATAATGTACCGGTCCAATCGACGAAAAATTTGGGCGGGTAGAAAATGGCCAAAGAAATAAAGTGTATACAGTGCCGTGGGGTGCTTTTACCTGGGGGGTGTAAGGGGTGGCTTCTCGGGGTGGAAAATATGTATAACATTAAAAATAACTTTGGAAATCGATAAAGGGGTAAATTCTAAGCAAAAAGTTTCCAATGAAGAATTTTCGATTATTCAATATTTTCCGAGTTATTCGTAATTGAAAATGGTCTGTTTTATTAAAAAAAAAATGTTTTTTAATAGTCTTTTTTGAATATCTTGGAAAATTTACATTCTACAAAAAATCTCAGAAAGAAAATAAACCTATAAAAAAAGGACTTGATTTTTTTTCATCCATATACAGGGTGTCCAAAAATATGTGGGCAATTTCTAGGAATCTAATAAAGAACCCAAAAATATTATGACAAGTTCCTATAAGCTTTTTTCCCACCAGCCTTCCCTACGGAGATACAGGCACATAACGGACAACCCCGAAAATCGTTTTTTTTTTAATAACTTGGTTACTAGATAAGTCTTCTTAAAATGAACCCATTAAATTTTATTTGGCTTATTTAGTTTGCCAGTGACGGACTAAGTCTGACACAATAATAGCAATTTTTAACACCCTGTATAATAAAGGCGAAAATATTTTTTTTTTTAAAAAATTTTTTGGCCAAAAAAAAAGGCAGGTCAAATTTTTTTTTTTGGGTTTTTCCAAAAAAAAGCCCATTTTGGGGGGGAAAAATTTTAAAAAAAAAAAATTTTTGGAAAAAACCAAAAAAAAAAAATTTTGGCCCCCCTTTTAAAAAAAAAAAAAAATCCGTACATTTTTTTGCCAAATTTCATTAAAACATCTACAGTAATATTACAGATATTATTAATAAATGATTTTTTTTTTTAAATTTTTCTACTTGTACCTTAAAAGTTAAGACGTTTTCTTCTTAAAATAACCCAAAAATTGCTTCCTAAAATTGACGTAAATAAAAAAAAACCCCTTTTAATGTAAAAAAATACCAACCATGATACCTTATTTTTCGTAAACAGTTGAATTTATGGATGTAAATCAGGGATACCTTTTATTTTAGTTTAAGGTTGCTTACCAAAAATAATATTGTTGAGCCTTTATCATACAGGGTGTTAAAAAATTTTGTTATTGTATCATTAATCGTTTTTTTTGATAAATTCAGCTCAGCTGTTTCTGGTTATATTACATATTATTAAAAACTTGCCTTGTCGGTCAACAATTTAGTTCAACCCATTGCAAGGCGCCTACGTTCAATTTTGCCCCCGAGGCCCTCAAATGGCTGTGTAGCTTGCCACAGGTGATGTTTAATCTGGTCTCCAAGGCTTAAATAAGTTGGTGCGTGGCCCAAATTTTCGCGCGTGTAGAGATTTTTGTGTCTAAGGGGCCGTTCGAAATTATCAAAATGATGCGGAAGTTATCAAAGGGGCTATGGTGTTATTTGTTTGATTTTCAAAACTACAAGAAATGCAACTTATTTTTTTTGGAAAAATTGCTTTATTGTTTTTTAAAATATTCTTCTTTTAACTCAACACATTTATTCATTCGATAAAACAAATCAGTAAAACATGAATGCCATTGTTCCTGGGTCACTTCCGAGATAAGGTTTTCAAACGCAGAAACAGCTTCATTTGGATTTGAACGCTGACTGCGTATTTGATCTTTTAGTTTTGGACACAAAAAGAAGTCACACGGTGATAGGTCGGGGTGGATTATTGGAATAATTTCACCTTTGACTGCTCTAAAATCGATTTGTTTAAAGTGCCGTATGGGAAGAAGCATTGTCGTTGTGCAAAACTATACCGCTTCTTGGACGCACTAATCGCACTTTTTCCAGGACTTGAAGCAAACAAACTGTAGTGTTCCAAAGAGCATCAACTGTTCGTTGATCTTCCAATGAAAGCGTTGTGATTGACCCTCTTTTTCCAAAATAACCACGCAATTATCTTTTTTCTGACAGTGCGGGGCTGTCTAACTTCAACCGAAATGGTGTCAGTTGGAAACACCCATCAAGCCAATTGGCGTTTTGAGTCAGGATCAAAGGCATGTTACGTCACCAGTGATAATGTAGACCATTTGAATCGATGTGCTTTTTGAGCTTCGGTTCAATTATGGAGAACCCAACGACAACAAACTTTTCTCACTTTAAGATGCTGGTGCAAGATCTTTTTTATTGCAGTCATTCCAATCCCCAAAGTACCCGAATAATTTGATATGTTACACGATTGTCTTCCTCTACAATTTGTCGAACAGCAGCTATGTTTTCTTTAGTGACAGCCGAAATTGGGCGTCCTTCACGCAATTCGTCACTCAAAGAAACTCATTCAAAGTTAAACTTGTTGAACCAGTTGTACACACTCTTTGAACTCGGGGCTTCATCACCAAAAGCAGCCCGAAGTTGTTCAGTGCACTGCTTTGGGCACAGACCACTTTTTTTTTGTTTTGTTTTGTGGCCTTGGGCTATGCCCATTTAGCCATGATTATGTGGAGATTATTTATAAAATTAACTTTTTTTTACATATAAATAATCATATAGTTAAATGCAAACATAAACATTAAAAGACAAGAACACTCATTTCACGCCACTGGGGTCTGTCAGGGCGACTCAAGGAAGTTTAAAGGTGTATGGAAGCCCAATGCTATGGCCCATTCGATCAAAAAATGTCCAGCCCAGTATGAAAATAACTGTCAGAGTTGGCCCCGCCGATTTTGCGCAATAACAAAATTCCACGAAATAATTTAATGTGTTCCCTACTTACACACTGATAAATCAGTGTGTAGTTAGGCAACACATTATATTTTTATGAGAGCCGTAATGGTCTTAGGTTGTCTAAGGTTTTTGGTGTAAGGGCGAGCGCGGCGCGTATGAAACTATATCCGCGCTGTATCGTCAACCGTCGTCTTCTCATCATTAGTCATTTTCGTTTTGGTTTGTGCCCTTTGCGCCGATTGTTTTGCTTTGTGTGAGTACCTATATTTTGTGGTTGTAGAAGTTTTTTGGATTGATAAAAACCTTCTTATTTTAGTGATTAGTGTTTATTAAATTGTGTAAATTTATAATTTTGTGTTTTGTACAGACCGAGTGATGATCACGTTGTTAAATTTAGCAATGGACTTAGCAATTGTTAAAAAGTTAACAACGGTTTAGAATGTTTGACAAAATGTCAGATTTTCACGGTTGCCTATTAAAATCATTGAATAACACTGACAATGACGTTTTGTTAAACATTCTAAACCGTTGTTACTTTTAACAATTGCTAATGCATCGCTAAATTTAACAACGCGATTCACTCGGCCAATATAATCGTAACAAAATGATTAGAGTTGATGGTTTTGCTTAGCAATCCAAGGGTAACATACCCGGCATTTTTTACTTTAGGTAAGTATTTTTATATTTAAATTAGGTGCTTCTTATGGACGTAACGTTAGGTAACCTTAAAAAATAATAATATATCAATTATGAGTAATAAAATAATGAAAATTTCATAGGAACTAGCAGTGGAAAAGTAACGCAATCTTAATTATCTTTTAGATGATTTCCACAATGTTTGTGTATTTCTGTGGATTATTAAAAAGAAATAAGGTTTACATTTAAGTACTTTTATTTCATTTAATAATTTAGTACATTCTTTGTACTATTGGTGATAAGTACATGAAACTATCATTCAATGTTTTGAAATTTATTTTAAAAAATCTTGTTTTTATTTTATTTAAAAGATTTTGGTAAAAAATATAAAACTCAAAATTTTCGACCAATTTAAATAAAGGCTTTTTTCCATATTATATCAGATGATATAAAATCCAATATTACACATTAATTTTAAATATTCTACGGTAGTATCGTTTAATAACCAACAATTTTGTGCAAAAAATAAAAAAAAACACAGTGAATGCTTGAATTTGACATTTGATGATGTCAACTTTATAGATAGTATCAAAGAATTATGGAAGTCTGGCTCTGACCTACTATTCATTGCGCAAACTCCGCGGGGCCAATCCCCCTATTCCCGCTACCCTGCACGCCTGGACAATTTTGTTCTACAGTATTGGGCTTCCATACACCTTTAAACTTCCTTGGGGTGACTTAACATTGACGACACAATGAAGACCTCGGAAAGGAGTTTGGTTTAAATCTATATTCTTATTTTAGTAAGTTTAGGGAAATTTAGAAATATATTTTCAATGTAGAGTTTATTTGTGACAAGGGTCATAAATGATGAAACGTTTAACGGAAGGAGATTATATTTGAAAAGTTCTTTAAGAAGACATTTTGTAGCCTGAGTATTCAGCTTGCAAACAAATAATTTGTGATTTAGATCATCTACGGACAGAGCGTCACATTTATAGTTAGGTAAATCCTCTAATTTAAGTTTATAGAGGTGTTTTTCAAAACTACCATGGTTTACTAAAAATCTATAATACGATATGAAAATATGACGAGGTAAATTAAGCCTAAACAAGGGCGGGTTTTTGAAAGATCCTTATTAATAGATGTGTAATGATTAGGATTATTGGCTGCATACAACTTGTAGGTGTTTTTCCATTCCGCAAAGACCGACTTCCTTACGGTAGAAAATATGTCCGAGGCTTGGGTACAATTATTCATCTATCCCTCCAAAATAGCAATTTTTGCCGCCTGAACGACTAGGTCATTGCCTTCCAGACCAGAGTGGGCTTTTACCAAGGAAGTTTAAAGGTGTATGGAAGCCCAATGCTATGGCCCATTCGATCAATAACAAAACGCCGATTCTGCGCAATAACAAAATTCCACGAAATAATTTAATGTGTTGCCTACTTACACCCTGATAAATCAGTGTGAAGTTAGAACACATTATAATTTTATGAAGAGCCGGAGTACCGTTTTTTGGATTGATCAAAACCTTCTTATTTAGTGATTAGTGTTTATTAAATTGTGACTATAATTTTGTGTTTATTGTTAGTTACTTATAATATCGTAACAAAATGACTAGAGGTTGTATGGTTTTGTCTTGCAAATTCAAGGGTAACATACCCCGTCTTTTTAACTTTAGGTAAGTATTTTTTATATTTAAATTAGGTGCTTCTTATAAGACGTAACGTTAGGTAACCGAATAAATAATAATATATCAGTTATGAATAATAGAAAATGAAAATTTCATAGCAAATATTAGTGAGAAAAGTAAGGCAATCTTAACTATCTTTTAAATGATTTCCACAATGTTTACTATCTTTTAGATGATTTCCACAATGTTTGTGTATTTCTGTGGATTATTAAAAAGAAATAAGATTTACATTTAGGTACTTTTATTTCATTTAATAATTTAGTACACTCTTTTAAAGGATCAAAATTATTGATTACTGGGCAGACCAGGCAAATTAATATATACAGGTCCCTCTAATTGAATAAAAGGAGTAGAATTTTGGTAGGTTTTTGGGGCGCTGATTACAAATCTAAAAAAAAAAAAGTTTCGTTTTCGAGATATTCACCATCAAAATTGAAAATCAAACTAACCTTATTTACACTATTCCTCCTTCTTTTTTGCACAAATTCTTGATTTTACACTAAATTGGCACACAATATCTCACAAACACCTTTTAAAAACTTTTTTTATGTTTTATTTTACACCTTTTCTACACTTTTATTTTTAAGCAAATATGGCTGCTGCCTTTGAACTTAAAAGTTCAATTTAATGGAAAAAAAAGAAAATAAATAAAAATATAAGGTTTTAAAAGGTGTTTATAAATATCGTGTGCCACTTTAATTAAAAAATCAAGAATTATGACAAAAAGAAGGGAAATATAGTGAAAATGAGGATTAGTTTAATTTTCAACTTTGATGATGAAGATCTCGAGAAACGAAACGTTCCGAAAAGATATTTTTTCAGAATTGTAATCAGCGCCCCAAAAAACCCCTGTATACAAATTTGATCAAAATCGGAGAGGAGGCAACTTTCGAGACAATACCATTTGTTTAAAAATAAATTAGGTTTTTGGTTTCTTAATCTTGCATTATCAACTTTTAAGCTCGACATACTGTACACACATAATATTTAACGGATACTGTTACAATGGATACTCAGATACCAAAGGTTACTAAACATTTTTAACCACTGTTATTCTGTCTCATGAATGTTTGTTATTAGTGAAAAGTGTATGCCTAAAAAGCAGTTATAAAATTTTCACTTTTTAATGTACAACCAGAATCTTAAAGGATTAGATTAAACTTATTTACACTATCTTGCCCTTCTTTTATCACAAAATTGGTGATAAGTACATAATACTATCATACAATGTTTGAAATTTATTTTAAAAAATCAGGTTTTTATTTATTTACAAAGATTTTTGGTAAAAATACCAAACTTCCAAAAATATTGACCATTTAAATAGAAGGCAGTAAAGTGGCGCCATCTATTCTTTCCATATTATATCAGATGATATAAAATCTAATATTACACAATAATTTTAAATATTCTATAGTAGTATCCTTTAATAACCAACAATTTTGTGCAAAAAAAAAAAAAAAATGAATGTTGGAATTTGACATTTGATGATGTCAATTTTATAGATAGTAACAAAGAATTATGGAAATCCGGCCCTGACCTACTATTCATTGCGCATATTCCAGGGGCCACCCCTATTCCCGCTGCCCTGCACGCCTGGACAATTTTGTTCTACAGTATTGGGCTTCCATACACCTTTAAACTTCCTTGGCTTTTACCCATATAAAAATAACTTTATCGTTTTCCAAGTTTATAGAGCTTATTATGTTTAAAATATTAGCTATGATGAAATGATTACAGTTTGAGTTATTAATTGCTTGTAGAACCGATTTAGACTCGTAGCGAATTATTGTATTAGTCAGTGTTTCGTTGCTATTAATGCATTTTAAAACCTTTAAAATGGCATAAAGCTTTTGCTGTAAATATTGATATGTATTTAGTACGTTTATATTTTTGTTTTGGACTCGGGGATCGTGTAGGCAAAACTCACAGACCACTTTTAAAATCATGATAAATCATAGCCCGAAATTTTTCACGTGTAAGATACATTTTAACGCTAACAAATAAATTCTAAAATTCACGAGAAATTAACGATGACAGATATCGACTTGCAATTGCTTATGTCAAGACTTACAAGAATGTAGATTTTCTTTTTCAGCCAACTTCGTGTCATAGATGCCTTGGGTATATTAGTTTGCAGGAATTTTCGGTGTGACCTACGTACCAAAACCCTTGTATATTCCAAAACATTTAGCATCTTTTTCTAATAAAGGCGATAATAAATTTGACTCACCCTTTAAAATCTTAACGATTGTTTATTATCTCATTATAAAACTTATGCCTTATATATTCTTATCAATAAGTAAAAATTGGAGAACATTTCTCTCTCATCAATCGTTCAATATGCGTATCTTATCACTTAATGATATGTCAAGTTTACTTTCTTATCACTCATGACTTAAACAAACTTCGTTCGATTCATCTTAGAGGTTAGGTAATTATTTTATTTTTAATTTTAAAAGTTTCCATAGATGCAAATAGATAATTTATAATTTACCATAACAAAATGGTTTGTATGGTTTTCAAATTTACACTGGCGTAGGTAAGGGGGATAGAGGGATAATTACTGCAAATTAATATCTGCAAGATGCTATAAAACAAATTAAAAATTCATAGGATTTAAAAAAACCGAAATTATTAATCTCTTTTTATCGGCATATCCAAATTGCGGCCCAAATAGGCAGGTATAATATTTTCACAGTTTATGTATGGCAGAATCGCGCCCGAAAATTCTTGAAATAAATTTAGTTTGATTAAGCCATGTCAAAATTCGTTCGTAAATTGTACCATTTTTGAGTAAAAAAATACAAATTAGCGATATAAAACAAGACAACAGAAAGACCATGGAGGATTGTAGATTAAAACCCTTTTCCAGAGTAGCGAACGATTACAAAAATTATTGCAAGAAAGCCTTGGGAAAACATAAGCATATATCCCAAATATCAGGCCTTTATGCTTATTCACATTTATAGAACAAATTGTGTAAGGAAGCATTTTTTCTCAAAAATTTTCCGCTCTGTATTTTAAAAGTTAAAAGGTTTGGGATATAATATATTTAAAGGACATTTTTTCGTATTTTTATCCAAGGGGTCTGTAAAATTTTTCGCAAATATAGAAGCACCAATTTTTTGGATCACGAATCCGGATCATCAGTTTTTATACTTACAAATGATTACTACGCGACTGGTGATACTATATAATCCAGATAATAAATCAAGCATCAAAGATTTAACAGAAGATTTTAGCACGGAGCTCGAACCGCAATTTTAGTCTCATTTTGAAGTGCTAACTCGCCTTTTTCGAATCTCTTACGATACGGGCATTTTCCCTGAGAGTTGGACAGCTGCACGTGTGCAACCTGTCCCCAAAAAAGGATGCAAAACTCTCCCTTCTAACTATAGACTTCTTTCGCAAAGTAATGGAAAAATTCATTAATTCCCAAATCATAAAGGATCTGGAAAAACATATGATCTTACATGATAGACAATATGGATTCCGTCACAGTAGATCCACACCTGATCTTCTGTCCTTTGTCTCACACAACTGGAACAAGTCCTTTGAGTTTCTTGGTGAATCCCAGATCGTTGCTCTTGTCATATTCAAAGCTTTCGATCAGGTCGGACATGATGGGCTTCTTAACAAACTTCCTTCTTACGGTCTTCCACCTAAGCTTTGCTCTTGGCTTTCCCGTTTCCTTTCTGATCGACTTATATCAGTTAGTGTAGATGGTCATTCCTCCAGCTTCTACCAAATTAATGCTGGGGTGCCCCAGGGCTTCGTGCTGGCACCCACGCTTTTCTTCTACACATTAACGATATTCTCTCTTTCACAATCAATCCCATTCATAGTCTTGCTGACGATAGTACCCTTCACTCTAGTATTCAAATTCTTAAGCCACAATGTAATTCTGAATGCAGATATCACTTTCACAAGACCTCAAACTTATCTTGGATTGCCAAAAATCTTGTTCAGTTTAATGCCTCGAAAACACAGTCATGTTCGCTATCGCTGGCAGCTACCAACAGAGCAACACATAGTGCAACTTTTATGCATTCTTTTACAGTTCAGCTAGAGAGGCCACAAACTTCCCGCTTTCTTCGTTCCTTCATCCCTAAAGTGTCAAGTATATGGAACCTGCTGCCGCAGAAGTTTTTCCTTCTCCTCCCAATCTCCAAATATTTAAGTCCCGTGTGAACAAACTCTCTCTCACCCTCAGACGAAAGAAAGAAAAGACTTAACATTTCATTCATAAGTGACACTTTGTTTTGTCCCAGACATTATCAATAAAATCATATAAGGGGAAAAAGGGTAGAAGATAAATTAGGACTGATCAAGGCAACATTGTACGGAGCCTTGCAGTTTCGACAAGTGGCATAAATTTATTAAAAATATTAATTTTTAAATCGTTCTAATTATGGTGATTCTTTTAATTTTAGTTTATTAAAAATATTGATTAGCAACATAAATAGTTATAAAATATTTTATTCTAAAAATAACTAAAATTTTTTTGGTTTATTGGTTATTTAAACAAAATTACTTTTCTCCTATAAATTTAGGATAATTTGGGCCACAAATTAATAAAAAAAGACAAAAACTGGGAATACTTTTTATTATATACGGTACACAAAAATAACATAAAATATTAGATATAAGGCAAAATAAAAAATTATCTACATATTCCTAAGATAATATACAGTGTCAAAATTTTTCCCCAA
>JAHBCN010005904.1:0-51975 GCA_019359885.1 Listronotus oregonensis | reverse complement strand
GTTTATTTTAGTTAAATTTAAAATATTTAGGTTTTTTTCACGCTCCACAATATCTCTCTCTCGCTCTCGTTTTTAGGATATGTTTTTTAAATATCTTTACTGTTATATATATTTTTTCAAAACTAGTTTATTTGTCCATTTTTTTTGTAAATTCGCTCTTGCATATTTTTAACCGCTAAATGCTTTTTCTTTTTAGACAGAATGTCAGCTTGCAGATAACCGATAATCTGTTAAAATTACTTGTAATGTACTATACAGAATGTTTTATTTGTTATGTTAACTATCAATGTTCTAGAAATTTATTATTCAAAAACAATGTGAGAGATCAAAAAATATTTTTGGAATTTTCGTTGGATAGTGATTATCTTTTGTTATTTTCATTATGGCGTGAGAATGTGAAGGGTGAGAACCTGTTAACTTATTTTTTCTTGTATGTTGTTTATCATTCAGGAATTTTATTTGGTAAATAATATTTTTCATATCAATTTTGTTATTTTCATTATACGCGGTGTGTGTGTGTGACCATGCTAACCTTGTTTTTTTCCTGGAAATATATGTTTGTGTGTTTATTATTTCCACTGAGATATATTATGTTTGACAAATTCAAGAAACAAATTGCTTATTATTATTATTATATGCTTGTGTTATATTGTTTTTTATACCACGGCTAGTTTTTTTTTGTTTTTGGAACAATTCTTTTCCATGTTAAATTATACAAAATGTTTATTTTTCACTATGTTAGAAACATCTTTTAATCGGTGTTACAAAACTGTACTATATATTGGTAAAAATATTTATTCGCCACTATACAGAGTGTTTTAAATATATATATATATATACGTGAGGTTTTTATTAGTTTAATGGGATGTAAACTGTATTATACAACAACAACAAGAGATGCTCCACTAATCGGACACTGAGTTTTGACCTTTGAGATCTTTCTTGTTAGTAACATAACCCTGCTTTATAGTTTGGCGTTGTTTTTTTTCGAGAACCATTATTACTTTTGTTATCTGACATGAACATCAGCTTCTTCAAATCTTAAATATAATTTATATAGGCTGTTTAGCAAAGTGCACTTTGAACCGCTACAGGATGTTTAACAAAGTAAGTTATATGTAAAAATAACTGTAGATTTTTGGCGTTTGCCATTTTTCAGTGTATGCACAATACTCTAAATTATACCCCGCCCAAGATTCCTAAATTTTCTGAGTCACATGGGTTTTAACATTTGACGTTTGACAGATTGACCACATCCTATGCGACCTTCTCTCTCTCTATTTTTAGACATTAAAACGATCTAGTATTGCTTCGGTCCTATTTTAATCAGACCTTCTGAAGCTCCCTGACATATATTTTTTTAATACACAATTTACACATTAATATTTAATATCCCCGGCGGCCTCAAGGTTTAGGTATTGGCCCCACATAATATGTCATAGAAACTGTTCCTGGTTCAAGTCCCTGCACACAGACTTTTTTATTTAAATATTTACAACAGGGCACTGATGACATCACAACATGAATAGGATTGACAGCTGATAGTTGATGTAATACCTTAAATTATAGCTGGCCTAAGATTCCTAACTTTTCCAAGTCACATGGTTTTGACAGGTGACGTTTGACAGATTGACCACGCCCTAAATATACGTAGCACAAGATTCCTAATTAATTGCTCATGCGCAATACTCTAAAATATTACTAGCCTAAGATTCCTAAATAGTGACGTAATGGACCGGAAGTCGGCCTGTCTGCCAGAGGTGGCGCAACGTCTACTGACCGACTATCCAATAATCTTCTTTTAAGTGCCAAATTCTAATCCCTTAATTATTTTAATAATTTTCTTTTGTTAATTTTTCATTATGGAAAATTACAATTTATCAAGCATGCGCCCTCCTACTTCTGAAGCTTCTTTAGCTCACGAAATATATTTCCCATCCGGCACGAATCGCCCTTATTTTTCTTCAAGTCACATTAATGGGGCGGCGAATAACTATCCTGGTTCACCGGGTGGAAGGCGGGTTTTCCCCTCATCCTACGGGATGAGGCCTCTTAGAGAGGCCAATGTGACTTTCCCTGCTAATAACATGACTAATAACTCTGACATATATATGTATTATGACCAAAGCGATTTAGCCACTAAGTACACGAAAAGTTCTAGGTTTGAGGTCGCCACGCCGGAAGAATTCCGATCAGGGACAAACGGGAATTCGGGGAACGCGGTTCTAAAAACCCGTACCGGGCCCTCTAGACCGGGATCTGTACTTGAAAAAATAAATTTCTTCGAGACCTTATCCGAAGGGTCCATAGACAGTCTAAGCGGGGTAAGTCCCCTTATGCCAGGTACTCCCGAGCTAATATTAATATCCTTCAGGATGCAAAGCTCCGGGAACCCAATCAGCACCGAACGTACTCCGGGCAACATGGCATTTTTGATAGGGAAATTCAACCACCACATATCAAGCGTACGAGCGCATTAGCAAGATGCTTCGACAGATGACGCTGACCGGCAACAGTTTACGTTTTGGTCATAAAACAGCTCATATAACAGCTGAAATTGACGAAATTGGCAATCTACCTAGAACAAGGCGACGCCCATAAGTCAATAAATGCAGCCCAGCCTGAAAATTTAAAAAATTAACAAACAGAAAGAGGCCAAAAGATTGAAGGACTCTGGTCAGGAATTAGCCCTTATGAAGAAACATTCCTGTGGTTATAAAACCGATTCGATCCGAGAAGAATGTATTTAGAGATACTTTGGGAATTTCCTTGTAACTTCACAATATATTTATATATATAATATATATATAATATTTAATATATAATTATATATATAATATATATATATATATATATATATATATATATATATATATATATATATATATATATATATATATATATATATATATATATATATATATATTTTATATATATATATATATATATATATATATATATATATATATATATATATATATATATATATGTATAAAATTACATGGAACGCAAAATTAAATCTTATCAACCAAGATTAACAACTGCGGAACATTTTGTACAATCTTCGGGCTTCGCGGAGCTTTTAAAATATGTAAATAATCCCACATATCAATTAGTCATTTGTCAAGTAAAAAACCAACTTCTCACAACTAGGACAAGAAGATACACCTTAGATGAAAAAGTTTTGTCTCGATGAAAAAGTTTTGTCTCTAAGTATTTTTAAGTCAAGTGGAAAGGCCTATAGATTTTTATCCATAATCTTTTCCCTTTCCACACATGCAACATTAAGAAGTCAAAATACAACAAATCACAATACAAAATACCTTTTCATCCTGGTTTAAACAATCAAATATTTGAGTCACTTAAGAGTCATGTAATTAAAATGAAATCAAACCAAGAAAAAATTTGCATTAAAATGTTTGATGAACTTTTAATTGATGCAAATGTTACATATGACAAAAAAAATGATACAATTGTTGGCTTAGAAGATAATGGTATTGAGAAGAAAGGAATGTTAGCAGACTACGCAAATGTTTTTTTTTTCTAAAAGGCATTTATAGACAGTGGAGACAACCTGTTTCCTTTACCTTTAGTAGTGGCCCCGTTAAGTCAGTAGCACTAAAGAATATGATTAAAAACATAATCGCAAAATGCCATAAGATAGGCCTTGAAATTGTGGCCACTGTGTGCGATCAAGGCTGCAATAATCAGAGCCATTAAGATGCTGATATAAGAGACAGCTGAGGAGTGTCTCCGGTCAGAAATAGAAAATCCGTACTTTGGATTTTTAATTAATGAAAAAGAAATAATACCATTGTTTGATGTTCCACACCTGTCTAAAGGCATCCGAAATAACTTATTAACAAAAAATTTACATTTTGTCCTAGAAGGCCAAAATAAAATTGCAAAGTGGGTTCATATAGAAAAGTTTTACTAACTGGATTCCTCAGAACCATCTTTGCGATTATGTAGTAAACTGACACACCACCACATTGTACTTGGCAAAATTAATAAAATAAAGGTGAAATTATGCACCCAAGTTTTTAGTCGTACAGTTGGGGAACTAAAAAAAGGCTTTCCTTTTGGAGTAAGTATATTTAGGGTAAATTTATACTTTAACTGACATATGATTAATTTGTTTTGTAAAATTACAATATCTACTAAGAAACACGTAAGGTTAAACAATTTTTTTCCTTTTTCAGATACTCAAGACGGGAGCGGATGATTCAAGCTATAATCCAACGTTGCCATTTTCTATTACACGAGTTGTCAAACCACGTAAACATATATACATAACCTATCTATTGTCTTATTTTGGCGCCTTTATGCAATAACGTTTGGTCAGTATTGTGAATATTTAAAAGAATTTACTAAAAAACCATATCCAATGGCTTTTTATTATTTTTTATCAAAATATAATTTATTTAGGGAAGAATTTTATAATGAATTAGCTGAATATTTAGATTTAGGTGGTGGTTGTATAGAAGACATTTAATCTTAATTATATATATATATATATATATATATATATAATAAAATAATATATATATATATAATTATTATATTATATAATATATATTAAATTATTTATATTATTAAAAAGATTAAACACTATCACAAGTGCTATGTTGATCACCCTTAACATAAATAGAATTAAAATCATACTTAACATACATGATAGTTTCTACTTCATAATAAATACAAGTGTTTTGAAATTTAGTTAATTCCGTAGAAGGATTAGTTTGAGGAACAGGTAATATATTACTAGTAACACGTTTCTTTAATTTTAGGATTTTAGATCAGTATAGAGACAACTTTGGAAATGAATTGCGAAGAGATAATCTATTGACAAGGAAGGACATAAATAATATTAAAAAAACTTTTCAGATTCAAATTGAGGATGGAGTCAAACACAAAAATGATGCTATTAGCGTGGAAATGCTTGTGGAGGAATTTCAAAATGAAGATAGAAATCCAATTATTTTTTTATAAAGGTCAAGAAAGCAGCCATGCAGAGTTAGAACATGGCGATTTTTGTCTTATTATTATCAATGATTGCCAAATGGATATGGTAAAACGTTTTTTAAGTAATATTATAGCAATAGACAGTACACATGGACTTAATGGGTATGATTTTGAATTAACAACACTAATGGTAGTAGACAATTTTGGTGAAGGCTTTCCAGAAGCATGCATGATTACTAACAGAAAGGATTCTTTTGTATTTAACATACTTTTTTTAAATGTATTTCGTCTTAAGTATGCATATTAAAATCCAAAACGTTTATGAGCGATATTACAAATGTTTTTTTATAATTCCTGGGTGAACATAATGGGACCAGTTCCATACAGACTGTTTTGTTCCTGGCACATTGATCGTGTATGGCAGAGCAACCTTCACAAGATAAGAAATGAAGAAAAAAGAATCACAGTCTATAAAGCACTTAAGGTAAGGATATATAATTAAATATTTCGTAAGTACTACAAAGACCTTATAATTATGACCAACTTATTATTATTTTACCCAGGCTCTTCAGCAAACATTAAATGAAAACGAATTTCAAGAACTTTTGATTTCCTTTGTCAGAAGTCTGCTTGATGATCCTGATACTTATTGCTTTGGTGTTTATTTTGAAAATATGTATAGCCAGAATTACTCTGCTTGGGCTTATTGCTATAGAAAAGGTTGCGGTATAAATACAAACATGTACCTAGAAAGTATGCACAAAATAATAAAATACTTTTACTTGGATGGGAAAAAGATAAAAAGATTAGACAAAGGTATTCATGCTTTGATGAAATAGATAAGAGATAAAGTTATAAATAGATTAATAAAAAACACAAAAGGAAAATTGAATTGCCATATTAAAGACATTTCTTCTAGACATATTGAATGCTATTAATAGTAATTTTGAAATTAGTTTAATTCAGGACGAATCTTGGTTGGTGAAAAGTAATAAATCGTTTTATATAGTATCAAATAACAAAATAGAAAAATGTTGTTCTTTAGTGTGCTTAATATGTAATATATGCATTCATTCATTCATTTAGTTGCACATGCACTGATTTTCTTATTTAAAATACTATATAAAAACATATTCATAAAATCTGCGTTGAAAACAGACCAAACGTAGAACTTAATGTTACTCTCACTGTGGAAAATAACCAAGAAGAAATACAAAATAATTTATTAACTTTATCCTCCCAAAATAGTAATCAAAGTAGTAGTATTGATAAAAATGTAGCAAAAAATTTGAAAACCAAAATTAAACTTTAAACAACCAAACTAGAAGAAAATTTAAATAGGGGAGCGGCGTATAATATCGACCAGTGGGCAATTTCGACCACCCTATTATTAGAGAAACGATAACGCTGGCAACGTCGTTAAGTCCTGGTTGGATCGTCTATCTCTTGGTACACGCACGTGGTATGCAGATTCAGTGACAGTTTTGTTGTATGAAGGTTTCCCGTGGTGAAATTTGTTTTGGGCGATTTTCTTATAAAAAATTCAGCATATTCAATAGGGTAGGTAATTTCTAATGTTGCTTTTTTTATTTCTTTCGATACAAAATGTTTACTACACATTGATAAGAGTTTGGGGGTTAAACCCCCCCCCCATGAGACAAACAAAAAAAATACATAAATGTTTTACTACCCTCTCATACTTAATACATATGCCATGGCTGGGCCGTGTATTATGCACTGTCTATACCTTGAAAGTTGTATGTCTGTATAAACAAATTCGGAAAAACTACTGAACCGATTTTAAACAAATTTGGCTCAAAAATTATATTCAGCAATGGCTGACACCAGTGATTTTTGAATGACATGGTCCGTCGCTAAAGGGGTGAAAGAGAAGGTTAAAAAATATTTAAAAAATCATGACTTAAAAACCACTGCAAATATTAAAATACGGTTTTCACATTTAGATTTCCTACTTTTTCTACATAATTTTGTTGCTATAAATTTTTTTCTGGTATTTTTAGTTTTAAAGATATAGCAAAAAACGAAAATTTACTGGGGAAATCGTATGGATAGATCTTCGTGCAACGCGCAATTTATTTCAAATGATTTCTGTTTTTTTAAGGAAAACAAAAGTCTGTTGTGGATTAAGTCGATCTGGAAGGGAATAAGCAAAAGGCAGAGTTCTAACTTAAAATCGCCTCTATAATAGAAATCATTGTTTTTTTGTGGAAAGCAAGGCTTTGCTCTAAGAGAACATAGGAGGGCATGTACTGAAAGAGCCGAATTTTAATGATAGTAATTTTAAAGCAGTATTAAGGTACAATGAAGATATCTGTTTAAGAGAATATTTGAAAAACAGCAACAAAAGTGTCCAATATTTAAGCCCTCAAATTCAAAACGATATAATTAGTTCATGCAACTCATTGATTTTAAACGTAATTCTAGACAAAATAAGGCAGAAGGATTTTTTCTCAGTAATAGCGAACGAAACTACGGATGTATCTAATACAGATAACAGATGTTCATATGTGTGAAATACCTGGACACAACGACTTTTAAAATTAATGAATGTTTTTCACAATACGTAAATATTACTGACGTATCTGAAAGGGGCATAGCTGACTCAATATTAACTTTTTTTAAGAATTGTAAACTGAATATTGTCAAATTAAGAGGACAAGGGTATGATGGAGCTGCAGTAATGAGCAGGGAGCAAAATAGTGTTTAAGCACATATAAAAAAATTGGTGCCGTCAGCATTTTACGTCCATTGCTCGGCTTACTCTCTTAATTTAGCTGTGGCAAAGTCATGTGAGCTGCCAATCCTCAGCCACTGTTTAGAGAATATCCGAAAGATTTGTTTTTTTCAGTTCTCCAAAAAGGAAAAATATTTTAGAAAACAATATTGATGAGTTACAGCCCGGTAGTAAGAAAACGAAGCTAAAAAATCTTTGCCCAACTAGGTAGATTGATAGATACGAATCAGTTGATTCTTTGTTATACTTACAAAATAGCATCCGGAGTGCACTAGCAAAAATATCCACCTGGAATGATAGAGATACCGCTGTTCAAGCCAATAATTTACTTGCCAAAATCAGCAAATTTGAATTCTTTATAGCTCTAAAAATATTTAAACACGTTTTTCCGTTTTTCGTTGGCCTTTGCAAATATCTGAAAAAATCATCAATTGATCTAAGCGAATCTGACCGCCACAATGTAGATGACGTCTTTTCTGCAATTTTTAGAAATGCTAGCGAGAACTCCGCAAGTTTTGACGTCAATGTAAAAATGCCACAAATTGTTGGTCGACAGACGACTCGACTCAACATAAAAACCGATTCTGTGGAACAATGTTATAAAATAACTGCTTTTATTTCTTACCTTGATTCATTCATCAATTACTGCAAAGCAGATTGTAAAACATAACAATATATTAAACAGTTTTTCGCTGGTGACTAAGCCTACCGAAGAATGTTTTTTTCAGAACAGCTGTCATTCTTATATGTATGAGCAGGACTTGGTTGACACTCAAGATACAATTCTAGCTGAAGTTAAAATGTGGCAGAGAAAATTAAAGGGCAATGAAGAATTACAGAATCTGACCGCTCTAGAATTACTAACAAAGTGCAATAAAACACTTTTTCCCAATCTATTTACTTTTCTCAAAATTCTTGGCACATTACCAGTAACAACCTGCGAGGGCGAGAGATCTCTTTCTACGTTGGCCAAAATCAAAAGCTATGAGCGGTCTGTCTGTGGTCAAGACAGAATTAATGGGTTGGCTCTCTTAAGTATTATACAGAGAACTTATACCACCTATGGAAATAATTGCAGAACACTTTGTATTAAAGAAGAAAAGGCGGATTTTTGCACAATAAGTTAACTGTAATTTGTTTTTCAATACATAACCTAATTTAAGATTTATATTATACTATCATTGTTAATAAACTTTTTTGAAAATTTATGTATAAAATTTTTAAAATATATATTTATCCATTCATATGGTTCATAAACCCTCTTGTGTACTTGCACAGAAAGGCCGTAAGCAAGTCAGAACGATTACAAGTGGAGAGCGTGGACAAATCACTACAGTGGTCTGTTGCATGTGTGCTTCAGGTGCTTATGTGCCTCCCTTATTCATTTTCAAACGAGAAATAATGAAGAAAGGGCTTGATAGAAACGGACCAGTTGGATCCATATATCGGTGTTCCAGTCCAGTTCCGGTTGGATTACTGAAGATTTGTTTTTGGAATGGTTGCAGCATTTTGCAGTATTCGCAAAAGTTTCAAAGGAGGATCCAGTTTTACTGATTTTAGACAATCATTCTACTCATTCCAGCCTGAAATCTTACAATTTTTGTCGTGAAAATGGCATTGTGATCGTTTCTTTGCCACCCCACACATCACATCGACTTCAACCTCTCGATATAACATTTTTTAGTTCGTTGAAAGGAGCATACAATCAAGAATGCGACCAATACATGAAATCCAACCATTTTGTTCAGATTGTTGTAACAAATATTGCAGAATTATTCGCCAAAGCATATAACCGAATAACTACAACTGAAAAGGGAATAAAAGGATTTCAGGTTACGGGAATCTTTCCCCTGAACAGGAATATCTTTGGCGAAGGGAAGTTTGCGGATACTGTCCAAGAAAATGAAACACTTCCTCAAAACGATGATCATGGTCCTATACAAGAACCCATGCCACCCATTATCCCAGAAAATGAAACTGCTTTTCAAGATTTCAACGATGATCGTGATTTGATTTAAGAACCTATCCCCGGTCCCAGTGGCATTCAAAGAAAGAAAACGCAAAACCGGATTCCAACGAAATATTCTTGAGCAACACGGTACTCTTTATCCTCAAGTGACGACAATTTATGAAATTCCTAAACCCAAAGCATTGAGAAGCAGCAATAGAAAGAAGCAGACGTCTAAAATCCTTACTTGGATGGTCCAGCCAAAATCAAGAAAAAAAAACTTACACATTCTAAACTCGAGCCTGAATTGAAGAAGAAAACTTGTCCAGTTTGTGGCGATTTTGGAATATCCGAAACATGATGGAGATGTCGTGGATGCGCTGTATGGTCGCACTCAGCATGCACAGAATTTGACCGACCAGAAGATTTCAAAAAGTGCGTCAAATGTGATGGGAATAGCGAATAAAAAAATGGCCGATATTACCCACCTTACTGGTCGATATTTCCCATGGCGGTGGGTAATGTCGACCAAAAAATATTTGTTGTTTTTATGTAAAATCTGATAGATTTAGTTGGACACTTTTGTCTGTGTATCCTCAGATGGTGGAAACTGTACCATACTATGTGTTTATAAAATAAAAACGTCAAAAATCCGGAGAGTTTTATTTTAATTCAGGTAATGGTTTTAGGTGGTCGATATTAGAACACTAGTTATTTCAAAACCAACTGAGAAGGAAGTAAAGGATATTAAGAAAATTCTTCATGGAAATGTACTATTCATTTCTACTGACAGTTTTATAGATCACAATTACATTTAAAATATATATTATCATTTATCTGTTTTTTATTAATTTATGTAAGCTTACACTTTATTTAAGCTTTTTTTAAGGTGTCCTGATGTATTTGACATATATATAAAAGTAAATAAAAATTTATTAACATATATGCGTGGCCTTCGGCCACGCACTTTATAGAATATATTTTAATAAATTTCAAGTAATAAAATTTTTAAATTAGTTATAGAGTTGGTTCTGGTAATTTTCTTTTAAAATTCCATACTTAAAAAAACGAAATTTTATATTTTTGACTTTAACTTGAAAAGTATTGCATTTAGACAGAAAAGTTATATAACTTAAACTGAAGGTCATGTAAAAATACATAATTTATATTTTATAAATTTTTTTGGAACTTTTATTGTGATTGAAATATTAACTTTAAAAATTATTTCAAAAATTTTCTAAGTGTTTTTTTAAAAATAATTCAGAAAATTGGTTTTTTGATTACAACTTGAAAATTGTTGCATTTAGAGAAAAAAGTCATATAACTTAAATTAAAGGTCTTATAAAAATACACAATTTATGTTATATAATTTTTTTGTAACTTTAACAGTTTTTGAGATATTGACGTTCATATAAAAAAATAATCGTTAATATCTCAAAAACTATAAGAGATACAAAAAATTTTATATGACATCAAATAAAGCTGTTTATATTGTCTATATAAAAAGTTATATACATATTTTTTATGGGACACATATTAAAGGAGATATAAAGAAAAATGTGTTTTAGAGCAAATATATCAGTCCAAATAAAAAAAATAAAAAAATATAATTTACGTAATTTTTTGACATTTTTTGTAATAAATAGTTTATTTTATTTATTTTAATCTTAAATCATTCAACATTTTCAAAATAAAATCAAAAATAATAAAAAAGTATTTTTCGCTCATTTTCCGTTATAATCAAAAAAACCCAAAATACTGGATTTTGGGTTTTTTGATTATAACTCGAAAAGTAATGCAATTAGGCAAAATGTTTATATAACTAAAATAAAATGCCTTGTCATAATAAGCAATTTTTATTATACAAAATTTTTTGTAGCTTTTATAGTTTTTGAGATATTGACGTTTTAAATTTTAAAGAAAATCAGCAATATCTCAAAAACTATAACAGATACAGAAAATTTTATATGACATAAAATAAAGCCCTATATATTATGTATTTAACATATTTCTTATACGATGAATAATAAAAGAGATATAAAGAAAAATTGTGTTTTTGAGCAAAAACTCCAGCCAATTTGGAAAAATTAAAAAAAATTATTAACAAATTTTTTTAATTTTTTTTTATTTTAAATGATTTATTTTTTTTTATTTTAATTATAAATCACCCAAAATTTTAAAAAAAAAAACAAAAATTAATAAAACCATTAATACCCATATGACGTCATAATAGGGATTATTTGTATGTAGACACTTAATTAAATAATTAATATCTCAAAAACTATAACAGCTACTGAAAAGTTTTATATAACCAAAATTGAAGACCATTAAATTTCATATAAAAAATGTTCCTAAATTTTTTGGATTGGCTAAATAGCAAAATTACAAACTTAACCTAAACTTTCAAGTAATCTGAAAATTTCGATTTAATCATTAAAACTTGAAAAGTATTATATTTAGATGAAAAAGGTATATAACATAAATAAAGGTATTTACAAAAATACATACTTTATGTTATATATAATTTTTTTGTATTATGACAGTGATGACATTTATTATTCATGACAGTCTAAAAACTCTTACCCCATTGATGAAGGGTAAGCGTCAACCTTATTTTGGATCTCAAACACGTTTGCGAGCACGTCGAGCACGCAAACGTGTTTTTACAAGTTCTAGAAGTCGGAAGCATGATCTCAAATCTTAAACAACTGATAGAAATAAAGTTGTGGCTTCATGATTCTCCTGACTTGCACAGGCTACTGGACACCCTCATTACTGAGAAAACAAATCTCTCACAAGAAGTTTTACAGAAATACACTCGCCAAGTATACTCCGGAACAGTGGCGGCTCGTGAGTTACAAATATAGAGGTTCTGCACAGCAGCAAACGATTAGTAATATACATTTAACAAACCAGAATTAAAAATAACATAAATATAAACTTACACAGATTTGAGAAGCAAGTGAAAAACAGTTTATACAAGTAAATGTCACAAAGAATGTCTCCGAAGACTAAAGGCTTATTTTTTTATAAATTAAGTTGATTCTTCTGTCCTTTTCGGAAGAAAACTTGTCTGTAACCTTCTCATTGAAATTTGAAATTTCACGAATCATTTCCTTTTCAATTGATAGCATTGATAGAGCCACTAGACGATCCTGAGTCATAGAATTACGTAAAAAATTCTTGATTCGTTTTAAAGTAGAAAATGATCTTTCAGCCTCTGCAGTCGTCATTGGAATTGTTATAAGAATTTCTAATATTCTTTTGGTTTCTTGAAATGCCCCTGATAAATTATTTTCTATTAAAAATTTTAAAAACGGTACTGCTCCTTTTATAGATCTACAGTCTGCTCTGAATAAATTACTGATAATTCAGTTTTTAAACGTTCTTTATCTATGTCTGGATAAGCAGAATATGTTAAATTTAAAATTTCCTCGGGAAAATTATCACAAAATTCCCCAAATTTATTAGAATAAAATAAAGTACCGCAGATAAATGATTTTTAAATGCAAATCGATCTTTCGCACAGTTCAAAATTACATCGCAGATTTCTATAGCGGCACATGATGATCCAATTTACTGTCATTTCTACGAATTTTAGATAAGGGCTCGGTGGATAATGAAGAAGCTTGGCTAACGACTTCAGGTACTGAGTTTCTTAGTGACATCACATTCTGCTCAAAAGTCTCAATTTTTTTGTTTATTTCTACAGGGTCTGTTTGTATTTTTTGTAGCTCGTTAAAAAGAACATCTACATGAGGCATGACACGATGGAAAAAAGTTAGCCAGAAAATAAAATTTTTATCTAAGAGCATTCTTCTGATAGATGACGCGGCACTACAAACAGTTTGATTAGTAAAAGAGTCTTCTATGTTCCCCAAACATTCTATTAAAGATTCCCTATGTTTAAAAACAATTTTAGCAGTGGGGATTTAAAATTCCACCGAGTTGGCGCACCATGGGGTTTTTTTTGAATTGTTTGGCCGTCATCTCCCGTTGGGCGTTTCTAAAAAAAACTTTTTCCAAAATTCCAAAAAAAGTCTTCTTGGGTTTTGTGGCAGTTTTTGGACATTATTAAATTCAATTGATGGAAAGGTGCACAAAAGGGGCATTAAAATTTCTCCTTAATCCTTCCCTGGACTCCCGTATGCCTTCCACAAATTACGGCTGCGCCATCGTGTTTGAGCAATTAGTTTATTGGTTGATTTTGTGTCTGGTTTTACATTAAAAATTGAAAAATATCTTGGGATGGACTCGTTCACCAATAGGGTTTAGAAGGCCCAGAAACGTTCTATAGGTTCGCCATTTCGTAAATACCTAAATTACTACTAACTGCGTCTTTGCGGACACTTTAGTTGTTTCGTCTACAATTATTGCCAATTTGGAGTTACGAATTTTTTCCCAAAATTCTCTCCTGGCATACTTCAAAAAATACAGTCCAAAATGTCATTTTGAATTTTTTTTGAAACCCCTTTAAACACTGTCGACTTTTCTAAATGTTCCTCCAAAGTTTTGTCGTCTGCACTAAAGTTAATAAGGCCAGAAAAATTCCCGGGTTTTTCTGAACACTCGTCCCGTCATGTCCTCAATGCCAATTCAAATATTCCAAAAAATTTAACGCAATCAATAATTTTAGACAAAACATACCGTTTTTTTGTCACCTCTTCGTTAAATTTTGAATTTTTCCCAGTACAAATTTAGTTTTCCCTTATTTTACGGTGCCTAAAAAAGCAAATTCCATTCATTTGTAAATGGTGTCGGCACTTTCATGTTTCTTTTTTTTTTTACTCAAATGATTTAAATCTGTCACCCCAATTTGGGTCCACGATTTTCTCCGCCAAAAAGTACACAAGGAAAAAGAAAGAGCATTTTTTTTTCATCCAAAACCCAATCTTTCTTAAACCCTTCACGATTAAATTGTCTTTTTACTGTTTACCACGACTTGAGCCTTCTTTTTTTATGGAAAATCTGGTAAAAGGGCGTCCACCTTGCTTTAATTTAATTTTTTTTCGAGGTGTACTTTATAAACCTTTTAACATTTTAAATTATCGATAATATCCATCTCAATATGAAATTAATCAAGGAAAAAAAAATAACGCTTATAACAGTACGCGAAATTTTAGATTTTTTTTCAGAAAACGCGGTACCGATAACTCTCGAAAAAATGTAAAACCTAATGACTATTTTTCAGCACTGCGTAAAAGCAGAACATATTCCCCTTAAAACAACGGTATTAAAAACAAAGGCGCGGGGGGTCGCGACGTCAGAGGGGGGGCAAATTCGAACAGAACCACATTGTTCGCCCCGCTAAATTTATATGGTCAAGGGGTGGAGATATGTTTTACTACGTCTGGCCACAATGTCGCGATTCGTTTAATATAACTTGTCTCGGGGGTTTGTTCGAAATTACTTGTCCTTTCTTTTTTTTAAATTTAAAAACAAATAATAAGGCTTATTTTCTATTTTTTGGTGGTTCTGCATTTCGCCTTATGTACCAGCCGCCACTGCTCCGGAACACTATCCCACCGATTGGACTGTCCGGGTTTGAAGAAAGGTGGACTTGCTAATCAACTCACGACATTCGTAGCCACGTGGTTATCGTATCAGACACAGCCACTAAGTATGCGAAACAAGGCACAAATTACACGATATGCTTTCAGTCATTGTTCTTGTCAGCCATCTCTCAGTTGTGTTAGCTTCCCCATTCCGGGATAGACATCGTGGGTGCATGGGCGATGGTGGTGAGTTGCCCGTTCGTTAGAAGTTCCCAAGGAGACATTTTCAACCCCACCCCACCCCCAAAGGGGTTCCCAAAAAACCACAAAGGGAAAAAACATTTCCCAAAAAAGTTTTTAACCCCGGGTTTTAATTAAAGATTTCATTTAACCCCGGAAAAGAAAAAATTTTGGGGCAAAAGGGTTTTTCAAAAAAATTTTTTTAAAAACCTTTTTTTTTAATTTTTTTTTCCCTTGGGGCTTTTTAATTTTTTTTAAAGGTATTTTGTTTTAATTTTGGGGGGAATTAAACAGAAACATCTCTTATTTTAAAGCCTATAAAAATTTTGGGTGATTTTAAAGTGGCGTCGCAAAATGCGACGTGGCAACATGCGACGCGTCGAATATAAAACAGGTCCTATAAATTTGATACTATGCGACGGGCTTCCAATCCGTGCAGACGTTGTTGACTGGGTTTGGCGGCTGACTTAATTAATGTTTTTTCAGGATGTCTAGCAAAAAATGTTTACTGGACGGTGAACAATTTAATAACTCATTTGTTCAGACTGTCGATGTCGAGAAGTATCAGTGTCTTTATGATCACACTTTAAAGGCGTACAGCAATAGAAGTGAACAAGAAAAGGCTTGGAACCAAGTTGCTGAAATATTTTTTTTTACAGGTAAGGTTAATTAATAGCAAAAATAAGATGATAACGTGGGGTTTTCGCCCGTAAAACTCTTGTTGTAGGCTCGGAAAGGGATTAAAAATCTTCCCGTTCGTTGTTAACATGAAAAAACCTACCATCGTGTTTCCAAAAAAAATTATGAAAAACACAAGCATTTTTAAAAATATGGGAAACTTTATCTGGTTACAGTTAATTTGTGTTTAAAAAAAACCACATACCAAATGCACACTCAACACTTGCCCTTTGCCCTCGAAAGTCTGTAGTTGAATATTTTTTTATTGTTAGAGTTTTTTGGGGGTAGGGCCCGCAAAATTTTTAATAAGTGGGAATGCTTCATCTCCTACAAAGAATTTTGGGAAAACTAATGTTCTCGTCATTTCTTAAGGCAGCAGGAGGTGGAAAATTCAACCTATTTTCAGTAAGAACGAAGAAAACAGGAAGATTTCTCACGACCATCACTATTCCCACCATAGTCACCAACACTTGTAAGACTGTCCATAGTTTTTCAGCGTATCGAATAATGCTACTTATCGTTAAATTCCCTTTATAAATTCAAAGTGAAGCGCTGTAAATGTCATACCGGTTGCTAGAAACCTGAAAAAGAAGCAAAACAATATTTAATAAATGGAAATGATAATATGATTTACGATAATACGCATCGCCAAAATTCTTGGACCCCGCCTGATTTAAAGACAATTTATTTTTTTCCCCATATACAAATGCTGAAAATCAACAATATTTAAGTCACGATTAAATGTACTTTGTCATACTTTTTTATAAATTAGAAAATATATTAGTTTCTTAAAAAAGGGGGGTCCAAAAAGGCGTTTGGTTTGAACTTCAAAAAAAAATCTAACTTTAAAAACCCCTTTTTTTTTTAGCATCGGAATGCAAGAAAAAGTGGAAAATACTTCGAGGTGGCCTTACTAGATATTTGAAGCAGCGTACCGGGGATTCGGCTAAATCAATAAAGAAGTATTTTTTGTGGGATTTTCAAATTTATATTTCCGTTCAGCAAATCAAGATTCCAATCGGGCAATTTGCCCATTGAAACAAAGGGAAAATGAAATGTTTGACACCGACCAGGCCAGTATAGACGATGATAAAAATGACTCAAGAGCTACCGGTTTTTAAAAAAGGGCCCTATGAACATCCGGAACCAAATGCACTAGGGCCCGCAATTTCTCAAGTACACCGTAACGTACATCGTGTAGATCCTCACAAAAAGGGGGCTCCCCCACAACCTAAACTGGATGAAATGGGGCATGCTGTCAATTACCTTTTCAAAGAAGTGCCCACAACCTGAAAATCCCGACTTAGTTTTTTTTTAAATTTTTCTTTTTTTTTGGTGTTTTTTTTTAAAACATTTATAGACAGTTGGGAAACCTTTTTTTTTTACCTTTGTAGTGCCCCGTTAAGTCAGTAGCACTAAAAAATATGATTAAAAAAATAATCGCAAAATGCCATAAATGGCCTTTAAATTGTGGTCACTGGTGGGCAAAGGGTGCAATAATCGAGCCATTAAGATGCCGATATAAGAGACAGCTGGGAGTGTCTCCCGGGCAGAAATAGAAAATCCGTACTTTGGGTTTTTTGTTAATGAAAAAAAGGGAAAAATACCATTGTTTGATGTTCCACACCGTCTAAAGGCATCCCAAATAACTTATTTAAAAAAAATTTACATTTTGTCCTAGAAGGCCAAAAAAAATTCAAAGTGGGTTTTATATAGAAAAATTTTACTAACTGGGTTCCTCAGAAAATCTTTGCGATTATTTTAAACGACACACCACCACATTGTCTTGGCAAAATTAATAAAATAAAGGTGAAATTATGCACCCAAGTTTTTATCGTACAGTTGGGGAAATAAAAAAGACTGTCCAATTTCTCACGTATCACAATAATGCCCTTTTCGTTGAAATTCTCAAAAAGAAGCGCTGTAAATGGCTCCGGTTGCTAGAAACCTGAAAAAAACAAAACAATATTTAATAAATGGAAATATAATATGATTTACGATTAACGCCAAAAATTTTTGGACCCCCCCGATTTAAAGACAATTTATTTTTTTTTCCCATATACAAATGCTGAAAATCAACAATATTTAATCACGATTAAATGTACTTTGTCATACTTTTTTTTAAATTTAAAAATATTAGTTTCTTAAAAAAAGGGGGGTCCAAAATTTTTGGGGATGTGTGTAAATTAGAACTTCAAAATACAAAATCTAACACACACACACTTTTTGTTTTAGCATCGGAATGCAAGAAAAAATGGGAAAAAACGTCGAGGTCGCCTTATAGATATTTGAAGCAGCGTACCGGGGTTCCCAAACTAAAAAATTTTTTTGTGGGATGTTATGCAATTCATATTACCGTTCAGCAAATCAAGATTCCAATCGGGCAATTTGCCTATTGAAAACAAGGAAGATGAAATGTTTGACACCGACCAGGCCAGTATAGACGATGATGAAAATGACTCAAGAGCTACCGGTTTTAAACAAGGCGCCCCTGATGAACATCCGGAACCAAATGCACTAGATACTAGCAATTTCTCAAGTACACCGTAACGTACATCGAGTAGATCCTCGACAAAAAGGGAGGCTCCACCACAACCTAAACTGGATGAAATGGAGCATGCTGTAAATTACCTTTCTCAAAGAAGTGCGCCACAACCTGAAAATCCAGACTTAGATTTTTTTAAAAGCATTCTTCCCGATGTTGCTTCATTAAACGCATCGGAAAAACGGATGTTTAAAGTAAGAGTCCTACAGACATTAGACGATATGTTGCAAAAAAGAGCACCAGTGTGAATGACAAGCAGGCTAGTAATTCTCAGTATACTTCTGACGTTTTGGCATCAAACACCACATATATAACAACATTCACACTGGCAGTTTTACCCCGAATCCATTCGGTGAAAGCATGCTCGTCAACGAAAGTAACTATCCATCAAATTATTAGCTTGGTTATGATACACCTGACCAAAATGAACCGTCGCGGTCGCATGGTTGACCCAAAAACGATTTTATGATTTGTACAATATATTTTGTAAGCATGTAATAAATTAAGGGTTAAGTATTTTTTGTCATGTATTTTCATGAATTGAAGCGTGCCATATGCAAAACGTTGTAAGTGCCACTTTTTCACAAATACGGATTATAAGCTAAATAGGTAGTATGTGCCATGCTTTACTTGCACAATAAAATTTATATCGATGGCGCTTTGCCCAGCGGCGATTTAAGGAACTAAATATCAAAACGTATTAAGTGCCAACGAACACCTGCTTATTTACCATAACCTAGCAAAGCTTTTTGAGCGGTGTTTGGGTGTACTGTTTACGAAAAAAAATGGATATTCCTGATGATATACGTGCCAAAAAAGAAAAATTACTGGAAATGTAAGAAAGATGTAAAACGCAATAAAAACTCTGGAAGTCCATACCTAACTTTAAAGCAAAAGCGACCAATAGCTGGCAAACGTTTTTGCGAGGAGGTAAGTAAACACAACAGTTAAAAAAAAATTATCGGAGAGCTTAGAGAGCTCAGTTGCCTGAAGGGAATTTATATATTTTATTAAAATATTCTTTTAAAGGGAAAGTGCAATTGCCAGTACTCTTGTAAGTTAATTACTGTTGTTGCAAGAAAAAGAGTGTTTGAGCAGTTTTGGAAACTGCAGATTATAATGAGCAGCAGAACTTTTACGTTCCCTTATTCGACCTACTTTAATCAAACGTAGAAGACATGGAAATTACGATAATCCCAACCAGAGCAGACGACAACACTCATTTAAATATTTTCTACCACTTCCAGGAGAATCTGAAGTTCAGGTATGTAAAAGTACCTTGTGTTTAACTTTGGCTGTTACACAAAGAAGAGTGGAGATACTTTGTCAGCGAATACTCTCCTCCGGCATATCTGTTCAAGACAGACGAGGTGGTAAACGTCCTGGCAGAAACAAAACACTATGGAAACAAAAAATTATTGATTTTATTGCGTCAATTCCTAGCAGAGAAAGCCATTACAGTCGAGAAAAAGTTACAAACCGAAGATACCTTTCTGAGGATTTGAATGTACGTAAGCTATATAATGCCTTTCTTGAAAAACATCAGCTTGATGGAACAAAGCCCCGGTCTCCCGACAATGGTTTAATGAAATTTTTAAGAAAGAATTCAGTTTAGCCTTCGGAGCCCCAAGAGTGGACACCTGTCCTACTTGCGACCAGTACAAAATTTCTATAGCTGCTAGTAAGACTCCCGTGGAAAAAAATGAATTCGAACTAAAGCGAGATTTACATCAACGTAAAGCAGAGAGAGCTCAAAAAATGATGTCCCAAAACATAGTAGATTGCAAAAGTACTCAGTCTGATGTATGTGTGCTGTCTTACGATTTACAAAAGCAGCTATATATTCCAGCATTGACTCATACTCAGATGTACTATAGTCGGCAGTTTACTTGTATTAATCTGGGAATACATTTTGAAGATGAAGGGAAAGGTTTTATGTACCTGTGGGATGAAACAGCTGGAAAACGAGGATGTAACGAAATAGGGAGTTGTTTGTATGATTATGTTACAACTCAGCTTAATACTACAAAGCGAAAATTGGTTCTATGGTCCGATAACTGTGGAGGGCAGAATAAGAATCAGGGTATTTTGGCTGTTTATATTACCCTGGTAGCCAAAGGGTACTTCGACGAGATAGTGCAAAAATTTCCAAAGTGGCCACCCCATCATGTGATCGGGACGGCTGCATGGAAAAGGCCAAAAAAGGTCTTAAGCCTGAAGTACCTATGGATTTGGTGCGTATAATAGCAAGTGGCGTTTGAAAAATCCATTTGTAATAAAATGCACTACTAGATTTTCAACTGGATGGAAATTGCAAAAACCACCCTAGTAACCTCCTCCCTGGGCATCTCTCAAGCTGTTATGCTGAAAATATCTAAGGACAACTTAGAGCAAATTGAAGTTAAAACGTCGTACTCGGAGGTCGCACCATGGGCAAAGTGAGTGTGTTTAAACCAAAGGTTACACCACAATATTTTAAAAAATTTAAACATTGAACTGGTAGAACAGGCACCCTAAATGGAACAAAGAAAAAATTAAAGAAATTAGAAGTATGATCCCTTTCATTTCACCCGCCAATCAAAAATTTTATCAAAAACTGGTAGAGAGTCAGGAGGCCCTACAAAATGAATAAAAATAAGTTACTTATAGGTTTATAATAAAATGTTTTGTATTAGCATTATTAAAATTGTATTTTAACAAACTTTTTTTTGTATAGTAAAGACGTTAGAAAAACAATACATGTTCATCTTTTTTTTAAAATACGGTTTTTATCAACCATTATAAAATGTGCAACTTTATGGGCACATACTACGTTTTGATAATTAATGGCGAATAAAAATTTATTACCAATGTTTCCATTAAAGTATGTGTTTTATTACTTGCCTATATCTAAAATGATATCAGAAATAGCCACAAATATTTTGTATTTCTTAGTAAGCTAAAATCAAATATATTAATTCGCCTCCTGTAAAATTTATACAATTGCACATACCACCTTTTGCATATGGCACGCTTCAATTAATTATCTTATCAGGTACTTACCTCAAAAATATAAGTAGTCTTTCCTCCACAGTAATACCTCTTCGATAATTTGTGTCTTGTAACAGCATTGATGGTTTCATAAGATCAACAAGTTTCTTATATGTTTCCTTTTCCATCCTGTAGAAGTTTTGAAATTTTTGAGGATGTATTTGCAGCTGTTGAGATACAGTAAACGTGCTATGTGTATCAGCATTTTCTCGTAAGTACGGATGAATCAAGATTTTTCTTCTTTTTTTCCCTTTTCTCCTCCTCCTTGCAATCACAGCAGCGATCAACGCAATAGTTTCTTCTTCCGATGACATCTCGGTTTAAACTGTTTTATTTTTTCCCAACGGAGGTCTGACGATAAATGAAGTCGCACTATGCGACTTTGGTATAAAAGTAAACCGGAAACACGCCATTTGCGACGTGCTTCCTGCTTCCAGGCAGCACGTCGCACGTCCCATGCTACTTTGGTGTGAAAGCCCACTTATGTAGAAGTTTTAACGGTCAGCTCAGAACTGGCACGGACCGGGGGAATCCGACTGTCTAATTAAAACAAAGCATTGCGATGGTCTTAACGTGATGTTGACGCAATGTGATTTCTGCCCAGTGCTCTGAATGTCAAAGTGAAGAAATTCAATCAAGCGCGGGTAAACGGCGGGAGTAATGACTCTCTACCCTGGACTCACTTCAATGCGAATAAATCTTTCGCCCTTCTACTTTTTGTGGATTTGGGACGGGATTACAGTATTGATAATCTGTTTTGATTTACGACTTACTTGCAAGTCTGAAGGGGTCAACGCTTCACATGAATACTCCACGGAAGTCGAGCCAACCTCCACGTGGTGAAGGGCGGGCAACGACTCCAGGCGATTAGACGTGGATAAGTCTTGTAGGGCGGAACAAGAGTACTCTTTGTATATTGGGCGATCGTTCGTTTATCGGCGGTCGCCCTTTTGCATTAAGAGGTTAAGAATACTTGTATTTTGGGCGAGTCTCCTAAGCTTCGGCTTTAGGGGCTTGCCCTTTTTTATGAGGTTTTTTTCAGCTCCTCTAACTTCTACACTGCAGGATACCCCACGCAATAAGCTCCTGGTACGGCTAAGGCTCTATCAGGGGGAATACGATCAGCGCTTTACGCTCTTCACGTCTTTATAAAGACGGTGGAACTCTGTTTTCGTCTGAGTTACCCCTCCTTTTCTTTCCTATATTTAAACACCCAGCTGGCTCTACGAAATCCCCTTCTCCTGTTATTTGCGGCGAATTGGCCAGGGCCAACCACGCGATCTATCGCGTCTTGCCAGTCTTGAGATTGGACGTAACGCGCAGAGTCTTTTTGACCCTACTTACAAGATTGTCATTGAGTGCCTTTGGCCCCGGTGACTGCTCTGTGCACTACACATCGGTCTCGTCGACGTTATGGTTTTGTGCGTATGTGGTAAGGAGTTCGGCACTGAAGCCGGAGTCCGGACACATCTTGCTAGAGGTCGCTGCCATGGACCTCCCATTCCCGGCTTAGATAAATCGGTTTGCGAGCTCTGCGGGAAAAAATTCAAAACCTTTGCTGGTGTTCGCCAGCACATGCGACGGGCTCATCCCGTCGAGTTTAACAACTTGAGGGAGGATTTGTACGAACCTGTTGAGCAACCTCCTCCTGCCGACCCGGTCGAGCAGGAGGAGAGTGGCCAAGGCTGAGGCTCGCTTTGAGGGCCTTTTCATTAACAAGCACCTGGCAGAAACGTTCCCAAACATTACTTTGGGACGTATTAAATACCTTCGCAGCTTAAATCCTACAAGGATTACCTTGCCTCCTGGGGGCTCAAGCTGCTGTGGACCTAGTGGAAGAGGTCGGCTTCGGCTTGCCTCCCACAACAAACGAAGAGGGACCCAGCCTGTCTAGAAATTCATGAGGTCTCTTTGATGGAGGAAGTTAACAACACTTTGTTGAGCGAACGATCGTTCCTACTTCCCAATCCGGTCGAGGTCGGGGCTGGGGACGGAACCCGCCTTGCTCTTCAGGAGTACCTGAGACATTTTGCTAACAACGCCGCTCTCGAATTAAACGAGAACGACATGAGAATTTTAAATCTTACACAAACTCATATAAGAGTAGCTAGAAGAGAAGAGGCCAGAACGGCACTCGCTTCGTACGCTAACTTACTTACTTCTCCCGTGCGGATAGGCAGTAATACAAAACAAAAATCGAGACGTCCCGCTCCTGCGCCCAGACAAATTTCCACTAATTTAAATCGTCGGGCCAGGCGGGCTCTCCTAGTTAAAAATTTACAAATTCTCTATAAAAAGGATCCAGCAAAAGTTGCTGAGCACATTATTCAGGACATTCCTTGGGAGCGGGCAATGGGTGAAGGCCCCAGTGTCGCCGAGGTGGAGAGGGAATATCTTGGCGTCTTTGGTACGCCCTCATGCAATGACGACAATACAATTGACGACAATACAATTGACGACTTTATAGATAGTGATGTGGCATACTTGAACCAGCCAGTCTCCGAAGCGGAGCTGACTGGCGCCTTAAAGGCCATGTCGTCTAACGCCGCCGGCCCGGATGGGGTCAGACCATCCGATCTCAGAAGGGTTCCGGCTCACAAATTGGCAATCCTATATAATGCAGCCTTATTTTTCGGAGCAATTCCAGCTAGCTGGAAGGAAAGCCGAACGATACTGATACCAAAAGGGGGCGATGCCAGAGATGTCAAGAATCTTAGACCGATTACGATCAGCAGTGCGTACCTTCGTTTGCTCAACAAGGTGCTGTGTAGAAGGATGAGTGGGGTGAGACTCCACCCGAACCAACGCGGCTTCCGCAAGGTTGATGGTGTGGTAGCCAATAACCTTACAGTCCAAGGCGCCATCAAATACTCTAGGGAAAACCTGAGGCCGTAACACCTGCTGACGCTGGACCTCCAGAAGGCCTTTGACACCGTTTCCCACGAATCGGTGAAGAGGGCCTTAAGAGGTTTGGCGTCGGCGGAGCGATTACTGATCTTATTATGGACGGGTATGAGAATTGTTCTATCAAAATTGTGCTTCCTGACGGCACATCCACTCGCCCGATCCAGGTTAACAGGGGAGTAAAGCAAGGTGACCCACTATCGCCTCAACTATTCAACATGGTCTTGGATGAGTTGATCTGCAAACTGGAGATGGAGAACTGTGGCCTTTCCTTTCGTGATGGGACCAGGATGTGTGTTGTCGGCTATGCAGACGACCTCATTTTGGCCTCCAAAGAAGGAGCGCAAAGGCTACTAAAGTTGGCGAACGAGTTTTTCCAACAGAGGGGCATGTCCTTAAACGCACAGAAGTGTGTTGCCCTCTCTGTCAACGTTAACCGAGCCAACAAACATATGTATCAGATCACCAGACCATTGTTCTATATTGGGGGATCGCCTATTAACCAACTCCTACCAGGGGACTTTTTCAAATATCTAGGAAGAAAGTATGGCGCAACAGGACAACTAAATCCGAATATCGACGATTTAGGTCTTGCGCTCTCTACACATTTTAAGAACTTTCTTAATTCCTAAGTTTCTGGACGGTCTGCTAAATCTAAAGCTGACTCTAAAGATACTGAAATCGGCCGACAAAAAGATCAGAATTACGGTGAGAAAGATTCCCCACCTTAGCAGAAGTAGTCAGGATGCGTATATCCATGCTCCAGTCAGAGAGGGAGGTCTAGGAATTCTATCTCTGAGGATGTACGCCCCCATGATTTTGAGATCTAGACTTATTAAGCTGGACGCTGAAAGATCGCCCTTGGCCAGGGCAGTTATAAACTTACCCTCCACTGTGAGGCTTAGGAATTCACTGGACAGATGGTGCGGAGAACTTATTAGCGGCCCAAGAATCAAGAGATTCTGGTCGGAAGCCCTTCAAAACGGATATAGCGGCAACGGGCTCAGACAGGGAAACGTCTGTGGCGGAAGTGGCTCATGGGTTTAAAACCCACCACCATATTGGACGCCTGGGGACTTCATCAAGGCGATCCAACTCAGGGGAAACCTATTGCCGACCAGAGGCATTCCTTCAAACCCGCCGAACGAGAGGCGGTGTCGTGCGGGGTGTGAGAGGGTCGAGAGTCTCTCTCACGTCCTGCAGCGCTGTCCTCTCGGGAGGTGGGCGAGAAGCAAGAGGCACGATCATATCGTGAAAAATATGACTAAAATCGCCAAAGATAGAGGTTTCACCCCGGAAATCGAACCAAGGATCAGGTGCTCCAACGGAGCCCTCCGCATACCTGACCTGGTGCTTGTTAATGAAAGGGACTTGGTTGTAATAGATGTCTGCATTCCTTGGAAAGGCCCCGAGCATCTCGCATTGGCTGGTGGACACAAGCGCGCGTTATACACCGACGCGTGTTTCGTGGAAGGCGTCCAGCGCGTTTACCCGGGGAGATCATTTGTCTTCTGTCCTCTAGTCATAGGGGCCAGGGGCATTTGGGATCGCCGAGTGAACGAGGTGGTCACCATCCGGTTAAGGCTTACCAAAATGGACATCAGAGATTTAGTGTGCAGGGCAGTCATCGGGAGTATCATCACACATAAGGCTTTTGTCCGAAATTAAGACTGGCTGGACTCGATGGGCGCTTTTATATGTCTGTGTACGTGTGTTTGTGTCTCCTAACTAAGAGCACCAGGAGGTGTCTCGTTTTGCATATTCTAGATGTCCACTTTGTTATTTACACTTTTATATGTTTTGAATTTTATTTATGATTTTATAATGCCGGCTAGTACACCACCTCTCAGAGCTTCACTCAAACTAAAGCGCTACTATTGCGTCTTGAGGCTGGTTGTCTATAAACTTTCCTTCACGGTCGGGATCCATCCTAGACCGTTCAAAAGCGCGTCACGCTTTTATAATTGGGGGGCGGGCATTTTGGCTTATGATGAGTTTGCCGAAGTCGGTTCTTCTCTATAAACGAGCGTATGACATATGACTGTAGCGCCATTTAGTGACGCGCATGAATGGATTAACGAGATTCCCACTGTCCCAATCCAATTACAAATATGTAAAAAAATATTGTGGTGTTGGACAATAACTTTTTTCTTTTCCGGTATTAGGAGTTAAAAACCATATTTTGTAGAAATGTGATTATTTGTATAATACGGATGGATTTCTGACAAAATATCGTAAGCGACAATTTGTAAATTTTCGTTTTTACACTTGATTTCGAATAATGTGATCTTTCATATTGGAACTGGTTCAAAGTGATATTTTTACACTGATAATATAAAAGCGCTATGCAAAATATGAGTCGTTTCCTGCAAAATTTACCTTTTTCTGTCACAATATTTTGTCAAAAACCTATCGATGTGTTTCTTATTGGGCAATTTTTTTCACAATAAATATGAATTAGAGATATTTATGTACATAAAATCATGTTTTTTTTAAACTCAATCTGAGATAGTGGGTAGTAGTGTGTACAGGGGGGGCAAATTTGGTCGTTTTTAAGAGTTATCTTGGAAAGTAAAAGGGATATTAATAAAGTGACTTATGAGCTTGATTTTGGAGCAAGTTACTATGGTATGATCAAAATTCTTATAATTCCGGTAGTTTACGAATTACAGGGAAAAGTTGAAAAATTGCCAATTTAGTTTTCATAGTTTTCTGACTTTACTATGCATAATATTCAAAAATGTTTCAGACAACTTTGTTATTTTTCTTATAAGTAATTTATTTTATTGAATAGAATTTTTATACAGGGTGATGTTAAGAAGTTCCGGCCAACAATTACTTTTTTTTAAATGAAACACCCTGTATTTTGTTTTATTTTTGAATAGTTATGGTCCTCCTGATTACAAATATATATAATACTTGTCTTTTTCAAATTCGCCCCATTTACCTGATTTAAACCCTTTAGACTTTTTCTTATGGGGATTCCTGAACGACAAGATTCATCCATCTTCGTCAACACACCTTGTCCTTAAGAAACCTTCATATGAAGAAGTCCAAAGGGTACAAATCAGGTAGGTAAATGGGGCGGATTTGAAAAAAACAATTATTACATATATTTGTAATCAGGAAGACCAGAACTATTCAAAGATAAAACAAAATACAGGGTGTTCTATTAAAAAAAAACGTAATTGTTGGCCGGAACTTCTTAACATCACCCTGTATAAAAATTCTATTCAATAAAATAAATTACTTTTAAGAAAATTAACAAAAGTTGTCTAAAACATTGTTTGATATTATGCATAATAAAGTCAGAAAACTATGAAAACTTAAATGGCAATATTTTAACTTTCCAACTTTCCCTGTATTTCGTAAACTACCAGAATTATAAGAATTTTGATCATACCATAGAAAGTTGCTCCAAAATCAAACTACTAAGTCATAAGTCACTTTTTTAATATCCCTTTTACTTTCCGAGATAAAAATGACCAAATTTGCCCACCCTGTTCCATATATCAGTATAAAAAACAGTTTGTTAAAGCTAGACTTTTAAAATATAATTTCATTTGACGTAGGGATTTTGTGTTTAATTTAAATAAATCCCATAACTAAAATTCTGAATTTATTATGTATTAATGTATTACTTAATGCAAGATTTTTTTTGTAAATACCTTTGATTTACTTCTTCAGTAAAAAAACTTAAATACATATTTTTTAAAACAAGAAAATTTTTATGATAAATTAATATCTACAAATTTCATTACGTGAGATAAAAATATTTTTAAATTCGTAAATATTTGTTGCCTCACTCTTTGCATTAGAACTATATATAATACCTATTTAATAATCTGTGATGATAACCAGAGATGGAAAACCAAAAACAATCGGTCCCTTGCCCGGTTATAAAATACTGGGGCCGGTAATAGATTTTAAATATCCCTCGCTTTTTGTCGTCGCGTCATGTCGTGATCGTCGTGATCAGGAACGGGATTCTCATTGCTCTGGACGTCACGTCTCGTTTAGCGAGGTCCCGACCGAGATCAATTTCGATAGCGAATAAAATGGAATTCTTGTTATGTCACGACTCGTAGCACCATTTTGACGTAGAAATTTGTTTTGGCTTTGGAGAAACTTAACCTAAATTTTTTGAAATCTTTGTGTTTACAAAACAAGTTTTGATCTTTCTGTTTAAACAGAGTTATATAAATATTTTTCAAATTTAAAAAGCTAGAAATAATACTACCTATTTTGCATGTAGCTGCATTGCGAAATGAAATTCGACGTGTCAACCAAGCCCTTCAAAATAAAAGAAGACGAGTACGCAGACACTTCGATATAAATATTTTGTCAGAAGAAAGATTTATTGAATTATTTAAAATAAATAAAGCCTTATTTCAATATTTATGTGAAAGGTTGACTCCACATTTAATGGAACCAAGATATCGATCTGGAGTAACAGCAACACAAAAAATCTTAGTTGCTTTAAGATTTTATGCCTGTGGATGTTACCAAAGAAGTGTGGGTGGTGATTTTAATTTAGGTGTTAGCCAAACATCTGCACACAGGTTAGTATACTTGCTTCCTAACTTTTTAAATGCTATTCTATTTTTTTGAATTTTATGATACATTCATAAAGTTACCGAGGCAATAAATAACCACCTATGTGGTAGAATTTATTACATTTCCTACAACAAGAAGAGAAATAAATGAAACCAAAGAAGAATTTATGCGAAAATTCAATTTCCCAGGTGTTATTTGTGCTATTGATGGGACTCATGTAGCAATTTTAAAACCTAATGTTGAAGCACATAACTTTATTAATCGAAAAGAGTTTCATTCTCTAAATGCCCAAGTTATTTGCGATTCGAATTTAAAAATACTTGCAGTAAATGCAAATTATGGAGGATCCACACATGACTCATTTATTTGGAGAAATTCCGAAGTTAAAAAATTCCTTTTAAATGAATATCATCAGAGTCTCCGAAGAACTTGGCTCTTGGGTGATTCTGGATACCCACTTCAGCCAATCTAATGACCCCTTTTCTAAATGTTTTGGCAGGGTCACCAGAAGACAGATATAATTACTGTCATAAAACAGCTAGAAATTGTATTGAGAGATGTTTTGGAGTATTAAAAGGAAGATTTAGATGTTTGCTCAAAGAAAGAGTGGCTAGATATGCTCCACAGTTTGTCGGAAAGCTGTTTAATGCTTGTTCTGTATTGAACAATTAATGTATCCAATTTAATATTAATTTCCACATGGACAATGCAAGAAATGAGGAGGATGTTGAGCTATATGGAGGACATAACTATGGCAATGGACAAGCTGATTTTGTTTATGACAGTGAAATCGTTAGAAGAAATATAGTTAACACTTATTTTAATAATTTATTTTTTAAATAAATAGTGTTTATGATCATATTTAATTTTAATTTTTCCTTTTAAGTTTAGGAATGCCAATATCAAAATTCAAATTAAAAAACAGACCCTTATACCAACTTCAGGCATACCACAAGATTCTAACCTTGGTCCCCTGTTATTTTTATTATACATTAACAGTATAACTCAAGCCATAAAAATTGCATCCTGCTTACTATTTGCAGATTACCTCAAAATATATTATGAAGTTAAAAGTATAGCTGATTGCATAACTCTACAGACTGATGTAGAAGGCATTATGGTCGTTAGGCATTAACCTATGTTTTAATTTATATAAATGTGTTGTCCTTACATATACTAGGAAGCTAACAGCCATACCATATACTTACCGAATGCACAATGTACAGGGTTATTGGTTATAAATGCACCCCCCATTTATCTATCTTAGGTAAAGAGATGGGTAAAAATGTTAAATACAAAAGTTGTAGGGTTGTTACTGAGGTTCTTTTATAACGTTACCAAAAAACAATTGAACGTCGCCTTTTTAAGATATGACGCTAACTTGCGTTTTTTTAAATAGAACACCCTGTATATTATTAGCTAAAATGAAAGACCGTTTTATCCCGATTTCAGAAATATATGCATAGTCGACATTTGCTTTGGCCGTTTTCGAAATGTTTCTGTTTAAAAGCCGTTTTCAAAATATAATTTTAAAGATTTTATTTTAGTGAAATAATTGGTGGGTCCATTTTACTATTTCTTGAAGATATCGAATAATTTATTTGATATAGCGAACGGATTTAATTGTTAACATGGTCTTTCCTGTTTATTTAACTATACACCCTATATTAGAAAAGTTCTCTAACATCTTAGAATAAGCATATCACCTTTTTAACAACATTATCACAAAAAATTAGCCTCACTATATAAAATAACATAAATTAAAAATAAAAGTTCTCGAAATGGCCACCATTTTCAAAAATACAACGTCTATATCCCCGTTTTAGTTTTTCCAAAGCTGCGTATATGGAATCTTGGTTTTCGGTGTTTAAACGAAAAATATCTTGAATTGAAATATTCTGAAATTCTTGTATGCTTAAATTTCTATGTGAATTTACTTTCTCTTTTAGAGCACCCCACAAAAATGTATCTAACGGCGTTAAGTCTGGGCTGTTAGTAGGCCACCTAATTGTTCCAAATTTGCCTATCCATAAGGGAAATGTGTTATTGAGAAAATATCTTACTCCAACAACGTTGTGACGCGGTGCCCCGTCCTGTTGCCAAATTATGTTATTGACATTTAGCTCTGGAAAATTTTGTGGTAGGGTAGTTAAAATATATTTTCCAAAAGTTGTTGATACCGTTAATGTATGTTGATAAAATACAGGACCTATTTTCTTTCCTTGTAAGATGCCGGCCCAAACATGTAGAGTTTGCCGCCCAGAAAATCGGATTGGCCTCTCTTAATGGGGATTAGTAGAAGCCCAATAATGCGTGTTTCTTCTATTATATGTCCCACTAGTAGAAAAACTTGCCTCATCGGACCACAATATGTTATTAAAAAAATGGATTTTTCTCAATCCTTTGCATCATCTCCTGACAAAACCTCAGCCGTGCTAGCTTATTGTCTTCTAATAAATACTGAACTTTTGTAAATTTAAAAGGATGAAAATGGTGCTTTTTCAAAGTTGATTGTATTTTCCAAAAAGTTTAATTCTCTACTAGCTTTTGGTATAGAATGTTCAGGATATTCTAAAATAAAAATAATCTTAAATAAAAATAGCACTGGGTTTTAATGATTTTCTTTGTGTAATTTTATTTTTTAAAAGCTATCAATGAAATTTTATGGATTGCTTTCCTTCATTAATAATAAAAATATAATGTTACCTTGGAAATATAGGAGAATGTCTAATTCTATGTCATCATCTTCATTATTTCCTTGACTTGTTCTCACTTTGTTCTTAAATGAATTTTTATTATTAACATTATTATATACCCTTTTAAACGTGTGTTCATTGGGTAAAATTCTATCCGGATATAAAAGATGATATTCTCTACGTGCTTGTTTTCGATTGTAACCACATCTAACGAAAATTTCATAAATTTGTCTTTTTTCTTCTTCAGTAAAACCCATTTTAAAATGTCCGTATTTTTACACTAAAACATAATGACAACTCAAATATATCGTTTCCATGGAAACTTAAATGATTATTTGCAAGGATCTTACCAATTTTGCAAATACTATGGTTCTGCCTATAGTCATTGCCATATCGTACGATGATATTTAAACAGAAATATTTCGAAAACGGCCGAACCAAATGTCAACTATGCATATATTTTTGAAATCGGGATAAAACCATCTTTCATTTTAGCTAATAATATACAGGTTGTTTCATTTAAAAAAACGCAAGTTAGCGTCATATCTTAAAAAGGCGACTTTCAATTGTTTTTTGGTAACGTTATAAAAGAACCTCAGTAACAACCCTACAACTTTTGTATTTAACATTTTCACCCATCTCTTTACCTAAGATAGATTAATGAGGGGTGCATTTATAACCAATAACCCTGTACCTCCCTCTCGTGTAACTAGCAAATAGAGCTTGTAAGATGTATGATTTTATTTTAAGAAACTCCATGAAATTAAGGAATCTGCTGTGCTGAAAGCAGCTGTATGTATCCTACGTAAAAGTATTTTAAAGTTTGTAAGTATAATGTGGTGCCCTTATTATAAATGTCATAAATTCACACTTGAAAGGATACAAAATAAAATAGCACGTTATTTTTATTTAAGAGAAGTAGGCATTTTTGCATATGACATTTAATCAGTTGTGTGATAGATACAGCCTAAAATCTCTACAGAAACGTAGAGACATGAGTTGCACGCTCTATTTGTTTAAGACAATAAACGGGCTAATTGATGACGCCGCATTTCTATCAAATTTATTTTTTAACATCCCAGCTTACAATACCAGGAATTCAATAACTTTTTATACATATCCGATGTAGCCCACAACAACTGACAATTGGAATCATCAATATTCAATGTTTTTAATATTTATAATAACATACAAAATGATGTCCATATATTTAATATTAATTATGATGTCCTTAAATCAATCCTTCATGAAATATAATAACTATAGTTTTGTTTTCTTTTAAGATTGTAACTAGTTGTTTAGCGTAATTTCTAAAAGGATTTATTCTTGTAATGGACCTGTTAAGTGCAATAAAATAAATAAATATAGCAAAATATAATATATTTTAACTGAACAGTCTTTTATGTCTATTTTTGGCTACTCATATCACAAAAAAAATAAGATGGAATATTTTACGTAAAAATAATAACATTACATAAATACATGAATAAAAGAAAATTGTTTAATCTTCTCAAAGTTATTAACTATTTTTTTTTCACATAATTCTGACATATTTTGATCTATAGTGGAGTTAATATTCTTAAATGTTTCATATATGTTTTTTATATTCTGATCAATGTTTTTTAAATGTTAAATGGTTTCCTCGTAATAAGCATTTAAGGTCGATGCACACACATCAGTGACGTGACAGTGCCGTGACCGGCCCGTGATTTCACCGGCGCGCTCAAAATTGTTATTGTAGGTATTTGAGCGAGTCTATTCACATCTGCCCGACGCACGACCGTGACAGTGCAAACAGTGCTGTCACCGGCACCGTACCGTGATCGTAAGATTAGTTCCTGACGATTTTTTTGAATTTTCACGGCCGTACAAATTGTGCATTTTGTATTCAACCATGAATGACGAGAAACTTATTGAGTTGGTCCGTGATTATCCCGTTTCGTATGACATGTGCAACTCAAAATACATGGACTCTGATTTCAAGAATGCTATCTGGAGGAAAGTAGGAGCAGAAATGAAAACAGACTGTGAGTAAAAATTAGCTGTATGTCTGGCCAAAGAATGAACACGAATCGTCACTATGCAATTCAAAATTTTAAAATTTTAGCCTGTATTTTTCTGAAGTCACATGTCCTTTCTTTGACCAAACAATTTGTATTTTAACTTTTATTACCAATCACGATATGATAATAATATAATAATTATGAGAACTAAAATATATTTTTCATATATTATTTTCTAATATTGTTGGATATTTGGTAACCATGGGAGAGATCCAGCATCAGAATTGAAAAAATCAGTGAATGTTTCTCGTACGCGAAATGCATCTGTCGTTGCATTTCCTCCTTGCAAATGTAAATTTTGTAATGTGTGATTTTCGCTCGTCAGATCAATTTGCCAAGTAACGTAATTATACGTCTGACAGTCGTATTTTTTAATGAAGTTGTGCAGCAAGCAAGTGCTCAAAATTATGTTATCTACATATTTTGGAAAGGCCTGAATTCTTCTATTGTAAAGTCTTAATTTTTGAATGAGAATACCAAAAGTGTTTTCGGATGTCCGCCTGGCACGACTTAAACGATAGTTGAAGCTACGCTTCCAATCATCAAGATTAGCCCCTGGATATGGTCTCATTAAGTACGTTTTCAAAGGGAATGCTTCGTCACCTACAATAACGTATGGGACCTGGATGTCTGTATTAGGTATGGTAGATCTTGGTAGTATATTCAAAGTTCCTTGTTGAAGTGCTTTTCCTAACTTTGATTTGGCAAAAACTCCTCCATCACTGTCTTTCCCATATGCTCCTACATCGACAGCAATAAAATTACAGTGAGCATCTACAAAGGCTAACAAAACTATCGAAAATGTTTTTTTGTAATTAAAAAACATTGTTCCGGAGTTAGGAGGAGCCTGAATAACAATGTGCTTGCCATCCATAGCTCCGATACAGTTAGGGAAATTCCACATTTCATAAAAATCAGTAGCGATTTTCATCCACATTTCCTGTGTCGGAGTTGGCATCAGTTCGTTCATTAGATGTGTAGTGATAATCTCGCAGGTCTCTCTTACATTTTGTGAACTGTACTATGCCCTAGACGATAGCTGAACGAAATTGTGTTCAGTGCATCTCCAGTGGCCAAATATCTGAAAAAAATACAGTACAGGTAAAAAAATTGTACGTGATTATTTTGTTGTTTTTGTTTTGTTTATGACAAGACAAAGCCAGTAGGTATACCCTTACTTTAAACAGTTTTAAGGTCACACATACTGCGCATGCTCGGTTGCTAGGTGCGGCGTTGCCACGTGACGGTTGCTAGGCGGGGCTTTGTCACCTACTTAGGAATCTTGGGCTAGTCATATTTTAAGGTATTGCGCATGCGTGTCAACTGTCACCTGTCAAATGTCAACCGTCAAATATTTAGGAATCTTAGCTAACTATATTTTAAGGTATTACGTCACACGTGGGGCCCGGTTCTTAAGAGCAGAACCCATAAACAGCGCCATCTGTGTATAATTAGGAATCTTATGCTAACTATAGCGAAGTTCGGCAATGTCCTCGCAGAGGAGAGGTCCGAGGTTTCAGATGCGAATGACGTCATCAGAAGATCCGTCCGATGCATTTTTGTTGCCGAACGTGTCAAAATCTTTTTTGTTGTGTCATAACCTTAATAAATATTTGTGTTGTTTTCATTCTTGGTTCTTGCTTGCTTTTTATGCTTTTTTCTCTCTGGTTTGTGATTTATATTGTTTTTGTAAGTAGTTATTATATTTTTACCTTCTAATACACTAAAAGTAAATATGGAGGAGTTACTAATTATTAATTCTCTGTATTTTGCTAATGAACTATTTTTTGAAGACGATAGTGATAATGAAGTAGTATCACAAGAAAAGGTTGAAAATTATGCAGAGGAAATAGTGCCTAGATTTTCAGATCACCAATTTAAAAGGCATTTTAGGATAAATCCTGAAACTTTTGAGGATTTAATGCAAAAATTTCATGGTGTAGGTGTTAGGCATGAAGCCAGGGTTGGATATCCTGAAATGCCATTGGATAAGCAACTAATGATAACATTGTGGTATTTGGCAAATATGGAAAGCTATCGGTAGGAACTCTACAGTTGTTTTCTTAAACTATTCATATATAATTATGCATTACTGGCACAAACGGAAATATCATTAATTTAAATGTTAATTGTTTATACAAATTTTTAATCAAGCCAACAGTAGACTTTGGTAGGTTCAGCATTAGGATTAAATTGATATTTTAGATCTGTAGCTGATCGATTTGGAATAGCCAAATCCACTACTTGGGACGTGGTGACACGAATGGGACACAAAATGATAGAGGTGAATAGGAATTACGGAGTTATCTCTTGGCCCACAAGACAGAGGGCATTGAATATAATAGCCGAATTTCAAGGAATTAATGGTTTTCCAGGTAAATTTCATTCAATATAGTATAGTATAAAGTGCTGTGTTATTATTACTGTAATTATAATAGAATTTATTAGACTGGTTATTCTTGTTTTCTTAAAATGATCAATCAATAATGGCACAAATTTGACATTAAATAGGACATTTTTTTGCAGTTAACAATGCAGTTGTAAATTACCTTCACCTGTTTATCTAATACCGATTGTAGTCTTTGATCCCATAGTTTAGTTTTTTTATGGAAAATAAATGTATTTAAAATAGTATCTAGTATGTAAAATAAATTTTCTAATATTATCGCTAATAAAGTGATTATGCTGTTTTTCTTTTCCTCTAACATTTAAACTGCAACCTAAATTAGAAAAGCAGGTGAAACTTTAACATGCTAAAGAAAACATTCCTAATTCTTTGTGTTTTCTTGTTGTAGGTGTCCTAGGGGCTATTGATGGCAGCCATATTCGAATTATACGTCCAAGTGAAAATGCCAACTCATATATGAACAGAAAAAACTATCACTCTGTTCTTTTACAAGGGGTGTGTGATAACAGAAAATTATTTATCGACATATATGCAGGGGAACCAGGATCATTGCATGATGCCAATTTGTTTTCAAAATCAGACTTGTTCATGCGAATCAATAATAATGAGGTGGATTTTCCGAATGATAGCCACATGATTGGAGATTTAGCGTACACATTAAGAAGACACCTTATAGTTGGATTTAAGGATTATGGCAATTTAAATAATAGGCAAAAACTATTTAATGAAAGGCTTGCCCAAGTAAGGGTCATAATAGAAAATGCTTTTGCGCTTTTGAAGGGCAGATTTAGAAGATTGAAACTGATGGAGACCAAGAGAATGGACTTAATTTGTTTATTAATAGGCATGGCTTGTTTGTTCCACAATTTATGCATTTTAAATGGTGACACAGCTGATGAAATCATGGATATAGATAGGGAGCTAATGGAGGTTCTGCAAGAGAATGAGGATCCCCAACCTTTGATTGAAAATAGAGGTAGAAGGGAAGCAGCAGAAATTAGAGCCAGAAGAGAAGGAATACAAAAAAGGGATAATATTATGTTAAATTTGCAATAAATTGCTAATTAATGTTTATAACATTTAGTTTAGTTGGAGTCTTTTAGGTTCTTCTTCTACTTTAATTTAAAGCTTTATTGTTATATTGGACCTCTATAGTGGTTCATTTGCAGGGTGATAGTATTGTTTGTATGTATGTAGGGGATACAAATCTGATTAATGAAAGACTTCTTTAGTTTAAACTGTTATGATATATTTATGGGCCTACTTTTCTTTGTTAATTTAACTTTTTTAAATTTTTGATTGTTGTTTACATTTTATTTAGAATGTTAACATAAATTCATGCTAAAAATATTTCATTTGAGATGTGAATTCCAAAAGCACATGGATATTTAAATATCTAGGTGTCTTGTTTTCTAAATTATAAATGTAATGTAATTCGAATATTTATTTATTGTTATAATTTTGTTGGAACTTGAATAAATATTTATTTATTATTCAGTTGTTTTATTTTTTTAGTTCAGTTAGGTGCTTGTTGAATAATAAATAGATGAGACATACTTTAATCTTTTATTATATTTTCCCAAAACTTTACAAATCTTAAGATATGGTTGGTTTAAAAAATAACAATGTTTTGTACTGCTGTACTAACTTCAATCAAACTGAGCATATGATCCATCAACTACATATTAGGGTGGGTATTTGTATGTAGACAGGCTGTTGTTTATTTTATTTTTTAATAACTTATAAAAGCTACATTTAAAAATAATTGTGGTAAAAGGTGGCAGATTAAATAAGTGTTTTAGAGATAAGTACTTAGTGAAAATTTAACCCCCAGAGTTACAATAAAACTTAATGACAATACACTTACACCAGCCTATATACATACTAATTAGCCACAAGTAACAAAAAAATAACATCTATCCTATATATTATATTATGACTCATGTCTAACAGTCTTAAAAACAACTTATTTTGACATATGTCAAATAAAAACAGTATCTTTACAAACAGGAACTAAAAATATGTCATTATATACTTATTAGTTACCATAAAAAACAAAACAAAAAATATATCTATGTAACAAAAACATGTATATCTCTAATTATTCTAATGAATCGCTAATAAGGTACAAATTTTTAAGTCTTAGAAAAAACAAGTTACAACTTATTAACAAATAAAAAAAATCTTTGGAAACAGGAACTAAAAATAGAACAAATGTATGGTGCCATAACAAATACAATGTAAATTTCAAGATAAATTTTAATACACTGAAATATTGACTGCCCTATCATTTAAAATAGAAATACATTTCTCCTACAAATTAAAGTAACGTGACTAACCTAAAATACTTATTTAATGCATCTTGTAATTTAATAGAAATAAAAACCTATGCAGATTTTAGGACTTATCTATGTAATGGTGCATCTTAAAAGTTGGTTCTTTGTAAGCTTCGTTTTTTCACTTGAGATAAATAAAGTTTAAAATAGTGTGAATATGGCAGGTACTAAAATTAGGACATTACTGAGACATTTATTACTAAAAAAAATATCTTTTAATATAATGAATAGGGCAAACTTTATCTGAAAATTTACATGGCTTTATTATGAGTGGTGATGAAATGCAACTCACAGCATAAAATGGAACAAATACTTAAAAGGCTAGTTACTGCATTCATTTTTATTTTTAAAAACATTTAATAGGTCTTCAAACATATTTAAAAATCGGTCTTGTCGCACCATTTTGTCCTTATGCCTTTTCTCAACTGCACTTTCTCCTCTTTTTCTCTTTCTACTGAAGCTGCTTGAAAATTTCTTTGGTGTTTTATCATCTTCTGAAGTATTTTCATTATTTTCATTAGACGAACCGGCTTGGGAATCTACAAAATAATGAATAATAATACCATTTATTATTTTACAATTTCAACTGATTTCCAACTTTATTTTTCATTATATTATTTAAAACAAACTCTATATATCATGGGATACTGGTCAATTTTTTGCTATAATATATAGTTTCATAGTCATACTTATATTCTACAAATGACAAAAATAATAGAAGACTACATGACATAACATTAAAGTGGACCCAAATACTATGACACCCAAGCTCATTTGAGGTTACGATAGTATCTCGAGCAGTGTGTCTTATATAAGCTCTGGTAGCATAGTGTTTGGGATGCCTTTTTTAGAAATACACCAATATTACCATATTACCAATAATAGTGAATGATCACAAGGTAAATAATATTTCTATTATATCCAGTCAAGCGGAAATTAAATCAAATCTATATAAGATTTTTAACTAACTTTGTATACTGTTTATTTACTACCTTTGTAACATTATGTAGGTACTGGTTTTCTATTTAATGTTCTTAAATAAATATTATGTCTATAAACTTATTCGATCATACACAAACATTGTAAAAAATTGGTCTCTAGGTCTAATAAGTCAAACTATACTGCCAAAAATACAAGATTTTTAAACACAAAGCCGTAAATTTATGATAAAACAAAAGAATTAAGGTGCAGAAAAAAGAAAACAAAAAAAATAGCTAAAACATTTACACAAAAGTATAGTCACTATAGAAATTAAAATAATACACACGGTGTTAATAAATTATTTGCTCACCACTGCTGTCTTTGTAATGGTAAGAGTTACAACAAAGGTAAAATTAAAATAAAAATTATTTTTAAAGGTATTATGCATCCTATAAGCAGTGTTAATCCTGGATAATTGCTAATTTTTAATAACTCAAAAACTATTAATTCTAGGAATATGACTCGCAAACAAAAAATTATTAATCTACTGTGTTGTCTAAATCATACCAAAAATAGCAATGGTGAGACACAAATTTGTCACTATGGTGAATATATCCACATAATATGAATAAGAAAATAATACATAAATACTAATAAGAAACATATTAATAACTCATACCTGTTTCACTAAGAAGAGGGATATTTTTTAACCCACAATGACTGCTAAATGTTGCTGGTGACATTATCTCTGGTTTTTTATACAAAATTTCATTAATTAAATCAAAATATATCCACACTTTTGTATCATTACCAGAAGTTTCATTATGTTTTTTTATATTTTTATACATATCTTTTAACCCCTTCCATTTCGTGTCACACTGTTGTGCTGTGAATGCCATTCCAGTTTTATTTAAAATTATATTTGCAATTTTCTGCCATACATATTTTTTAACTTTTGTTTGCATTTCTTCGTCATATTGTTTTACTAAAGATATTAATAATTTTGTATTGGTATCATTCCACAATTTTTCTAACGTTGACCTTTCTTCATTACAATTCTGCATTGAAAATCTTTGGGGCTCTTCTGCTGTGGTTGTGTTCTGCATTAGGAGTATTTGGGACCCTTTAATTAGGGTTGAGTTCTGCAGTGGGAGTGTTTGGGGTTCTTTAGTGAAGGTTGAGTTGTCCAGTGGGAGTGTCTGAGCCTTTTCAATTGGGGTTACTACATTTTGCTTATGCAAGGTATAATATTTAGCACACAATTCATCCAAAAAAGCTTGATCTAAAAGTAACAACATCAAAAATTTAAAGTGGTCATTGGTCGAGATAAATTTTTGTATACTACTTGCTAAACCCTATTTCACAAAAGTACAAGTATTAATAACAAGTAAAGGTGGCATATACATGCAGACACATTAAACTAAATAAAAAATGTTTTGGCAAACATGGTACTTTCCCATTAATGCTTTTAAGAATTACATCATTTTGAAATATTTATATTTGTAACAAAAGATATATTATCTTATATCTTTGGACTTTGCATTCTCCCGTTATCGTGAGAAATAGGATTAACCACACACATTTGAAACAATAACATATTTGTTCTTTAATTTTGTTTATGCATAATGCCTACTTCTGCTAGGCTCGATAGTAGGTTTACAAGGCAAAAATTAAACTTAATTCAACACCAAAGAACCTAATCCAGTATACAATTTTTAAAACTTTGCGATTTCTTACTGTTGGGTAAATAAAATTAAAGTTGTTAGGTAAACCTAGCATATTTCTGACAAATTTAATTTATTGTGATTGTAAATAACAAGGTTTGTACCCTGTGAAATGGGACCCATTTCATTCCACATGTAAAGGAATGCACACACTGACGCGAATAATTCGGTGCGACGGCGAAATTTTCGCCTCGCGAAATATTTATCGACTCAAGTTCTTCGGCGTATACGAAGAGCAACATACTGGCGCGAAAATTTCGCTTGGCGATAACGAAACTCCAGCGATTTTATTTCTTTCGCGACCAGCCGCGTTTTTTGTCGTTTTCGTTGCGAATTTAAGATGGCTTTTACTGAAATATTAATAGAGTTTGTGAAGAAATATCCGATTTCATACGATTTAAGCCATGAAGATTATAAAATTCAGCCGCTAATTATTTAACACTTTTAAATCCTTACAAAACAAACTTGTAGATTTTTTTAAAACAAAAATAAACAACTTACCTTAAAGTAATGGCTAGTCTTTCTTCTGCTGAAATAGGTTTTCGTAAATTGGTATATTGTTTTTTGACGTCTTCTTTTATTAGGTATAATATATCATTGAAACAATTAATGTCAATTCTAAAATATTTATAAAAACGCTTCTCAACTAGTCGCAGTTGTGGCATTAGTGTATGAAATTCGCTTTTTTCTCTTTCCAAATTTATGTCATGTGTCCACAGCTTTTTCAAAAAACAATACACCAACTTTAGCACAAAAAGTAATAGACGCTTTTGTCATTTTTCAACCAAATTTTTCTTCCCGCACTTATTGGGAAAATAGCAATTAACAAAAAATGATTAGAATGCCTTAAATTTCAATTTTCTCATCTTCTAAAGCAGCCAATAATAGTATTGTTCTTCTTAGAGCTTGAAGAATCCATCCTGCCATATATCAAAAGAAAAAATATTTTGTAAAATTTTTGCGTAAATGTTAAGGAAACACGAATTTTGACTGCCTATGTGGCGAAATATTCGCGCAAATGTGATAGGAGAGGCGAATCTTGTTACCGCCTATGCCGCGAAATATTCGCTTCGTTATCGCGGCGATTTAATTCGCGTCAGTGTGTGCATTCCTTATAGGTCAGGCTGTTTTCAATGTATTAGGTTAAGTCAAGGGCTAAGTTTATGGTCTTTGGCGTAAACAAAGTTTAAGTGCTTAGTAAAGAATACTGAAGAAGTTTTTGCTTTTAAACTTATTGCTCTTTACCCCATATTACTCCATTACCTATTTATATTTACTTTACCCTATGTTTCATTACAGAAAGTACCATAAAAGCGTTAATCCCTACCTAGTTAACTTTTACATTAAGTTCTTTACTTTAGCTAGACCGTAAACGCACCCCTGTACTTTCCTTCTGTACAGAATTTTCTAAAAAGAAATGGTAAAATAAAAGCTCATATACCCTACCAGTTCTTGCTCTTTCGACTTCATACGGGCTCAAAAAAACTGTAAACACTAACCCAGTATGATGTTCTATCTCCACTTTTTGCGGTTCCATTTTTTCTATCAAAAAAATAACGAACACCAACTCTTTAAAACTTCGACAAACGCCATATTATTTCCCCCACTTGTCAACAAATCTTGAACACATCCGATTCCTCGACCAAAATACTGCGAGGAGTTCGAGGATCATCTGATTGCTCCGAGCAGCTAAAAACGACCAGGTATTTTTGACGTCCGATGTCTTCGATGTAATAAACAAACGCAGAGTGAGACATCGGAGACGTCTGACGACATTGCCGAACTTCGCTAGTGTTTCGACTGTTTCGGACATCGGATTCAGTCGGACTGTTTCGGTTTCGTTCTAGTTGTGTGTTGTGTTGAATGCGTTTGTTGCTGTTTCAATTACGTGTACCCGTAGCCCGTGCTGGCGCCGCGCGTCACCTCTATGCTTTTAATTTATTTGCAGCGAAGAGTATTGGGCTGAGTTATACAAGTAGTGTTTAATGGGGCGGCGTTGTAGATATTTATTATTTTTCAGTAAAGACAACAAAATAAAACTTGGTGTTTTTATTCATAAAATTTTCATCATTTTGACAATGTAATAAAAATAAAACCTGTTTTCTCTTTGGTAATACACAAAAATAAGGCCTATCTAAAATCTATAATGGATAGTATCAGTGCCACATATAAGCTGCTTACGAACAGTACAAATTCTGACCTAAGTTGAGGGAAACTAACTTAGTTGGCCGTACGATTTGTCACAGCTAAGTCAGAATCTGACCTCCCCCCTTGCCCCTGCTAAGGTACCCGGATTTTTGTCTGAGATATCTTAGCTAACCTAAGTTGAGCAAAATTTGACATTTTTTAACGTTTTATAACTCGAACTAAAGTTATGTTTAAATTGTTTTGCATGGATTTACGTCAAAATTTTTAAAATGAGTGAATTAAAAGTTAAATTTAAAATAAATGACGAGAATATAATAGAGTCGTAACTTGACAAGTCGAAATTGTGTGTTCGATCAAACAACTTAGCTCTGGTCAGAAACTAACTTTAACTTAGGTAAGAAAAGTGGTTGTTCGTAAACAGTTATAATTTATAAATAAACTATATAGTTTAACATCTATTATTTATCTAAATAAAAAAAGATCCTTTTTATAGATACTAAAACTATTAACTAAAATTATAACATAATAATTATAAATCTATTTATAAACACACAACAAAAATTACCAAAATGAAACTAAATTTTTGAATATGTTGGTCTGTTAAAAAAAAACTAAAACTAAAACTAAACTTAAAACTAAAGATATTTATATGACAGTGTACCTAAAAGGAATGGTTAACATTTAAAAATAACAAGTATTTTAAATTTTTCGCACTCAGTCTTGTTCGACGTTCATTTAGAATATTACCCGCTTTAGAAAATAGCCGTTCACAAGGTACAGAAGTAGCTAAAGCGCAACATCTAGATCGTACCAAGCGACTTAAAAACGGGTAATTATGTACATTTTTCCGCCACCATTCTAAAGGATTTTCATTTCGGCTAAGGACTTCATCATCCAAATATCTAAGTTCAATTATAGCTTTTGAGCTGGGGGTAGCTTTGGTCCTGAATTGTGATACATTTTTGTCTAGCGAGTCCCACAGAGAATATTTTACTTTATTTTGTTCTGTTGTGACTCCCTCTGTTTCTGTCAATGCAGGAACCGGGGATTCCCTTGCCTTTGATGTACTAGGCGCAGGCTCAAATTCACGTATTTCATTTTGTACATTAGTAATTATTTCAGTAAGGGCATTTATTGTAACTTTTTTTATTATTTCAACAGCATCATTGTTCTTAAAAGCAAAATGTTTAAATCTAGGGTCTAGAAAAGTGGAAATAGCTAGCGTATTGCTGTATTCTACATTTCCTAACCTTGTCCGAATGCCGTTCTGTAAACAGTTTATAACGTCTTTCGATAGTATATTAAAATCTTCAAGAGAGAAACGTTCACATATATTAAGAAGTCCTCTGGTTAATACAATAACTAATGAGGCTGACATGTAATTTTCACCACTTACACAATTAGTTGCATCATAAAATGGTTCTAAAATCTGACATAGTTCTTTAAGTATCGTCCACTCCTCGCCTGAAATTGTAGGTAATGACACGTCTAGAAGAGCTATTGTTGAACGAAGACTTTCTTCCAAGTGAACAAATCGGTCAATCATGTGATAAGTTGAGTTCCATCTTGTGGCAACATCTTGAATAACTTTCAATGGAACATTTACACCATTTTTCTTTTGAGTATCCATAAGCATTTTGGTAACCTTGCTACTTCTTTTGAAATGAGCTACGACAGACTTAACTTTTGATAAAATATTTTCAGCCAGTTTTAAAGCGTCCTGCACTATTAAGTTAAGAGTGTGAGCAAAACATCCAAAATGTTTCCATCCTGTCAGACTAATGGCATTTTTAATATTTGCAGCATTATCGGATACTACAAGAATAACTTTTTCCTCCAAACCCCAACTTTTTGCAACATCAGTTAAAGCTTTTGACAATTTTAGTCCTGTATGACATCCTTCCAATACGTCACACTCTAGAAGAGTAGAGCGCATCACAAAATTTTCATCTATATAATGACCGGTTATCGCCATAAAACTTTCATTGTTTGCAGATGTCCAGCAGTCCGTAGTTATACACACCTGCCAAATTTTTTGTGCGGCCTCTTTAGCTTCATTTAAACAGCTTTCATATAAAGCTGGAATTAGTGTTTTAGAAATCGTTTGTCTATTAGGAAGTGCGTATGATGGATTTAAAGAATGGACAAATCTTTTGAAGCCCACATCCTCCACAATTCTGAACGGTTGAAAATCCGCAGTAAACAATAGTAATAAATCTGAATCGATAGACTTCTTAGCTTTTAAAGATATCGGTTTATTTGAAAAACACGTTAATCTTTCTTGTAGCATTATTTTACGTTTTTTTACAACAGGCTGCGAGGTTTCATTTTTCACATCAGAAGAAAGTGAAGAAACACCACTAACACTAGCTGCACTTGACTGATGTAGTGAACTATCCCTGGCTGGCTCGCTGTTGCTTTTCCTGTCATCTTCCTCATTTTCAATTTCTATATTCGACATTGTCGACTTTTGCGGAATTTTTACGGTGGGATGTTTGATTTCGATATGTTTTTTTAAATTAGTAATCGATGATTTATAAGACATTTGTATCTGACACATATTACATTTAGCATTTGTTTTATCGACCACTGTAAAAAAATTCCAAACCGGACTACTTTTATTTCGCATTGATAAACTTTTAACTAAAGAAGTCATATTTTAATTAAAGTTTATTTTTAAAAAGCACGTATATTTAATTTGACAACAACTAAACTATCTTAAACTTCCAAAAAGAGAAAGAAAAAGAATGTGGCGAAACAGTCTCGGGAATTTGCGATGCAGCCACATGTTTTTTTGTAATAATCCTAATTAATTTTTGTCTAGTTTTTATACTAGAAAATTACTTATTAGAATTCCCTACTTAAATTTTATGAATTATTTCTGATTGGTATTTTATTCACTCAGGGAGTTCAAAATAGGGTTGGTACCTATTTAACTACATATTATCATTTATAAATCTATTCACAATATGCTGCAACCGGCAACGCCGCTAGCGTCAGGTGATTTCACGCCGAAGGGAAGTTTCCTGATTGGTGGAAAAGCTAGATAGGCGCCATTACACCCGTCGATTTGTTGAACACTGGCGTAGGCGCCCGAAAAATAATTCGGGGAAGTCCCATCGTCAACCGTTTTACTTTACTGCAAACTAGTGCAAACATCAAATTAATACGTATAATAGGTATATTGTGCCTATTTATTTTATAGTTATAAAATATGTCAATTTTTATATCAGTTTTTAGTTTTATTGCTTTTTATAAAATAATATCCTCATTAAAATTTTGAGCATTATATTCCCATTAAAAAATTCGTCAGCCCTTAAAAATATAATTTATCCCGTTTCGTCGACAGCAAAATCCGCTAAACTTTCTGGAAAATCCGGTGTTGGCAACATTGCAAGTCGAATGTTAAAACGATCGTAACGCAATCTAGTAAAACAGTTTTGCAGCGTAAAGGAATTCAGTAGTATACGTTTTGGAACAGTTTGGAACCGAAGCAGTTTATTTGAAACAGGTATTTTTTGAAACTGGAACAGAATGTACCTGTTTTTTAAAAAACCCTGTTCCAACCATCTCTAGCGACTTGGCTCGCCGGTCGTGATCGACACGCGGTTTACACGGCGAGCCGAGTAAAAAATAAAACAAACATGACGAGCCGCGAGCCAGGCTAGTGATGTAAATTTCCGTATCCTTTTGATATTCGGATTATACGTATTCGGAATCAAGAGAGATTCGGATTCAATATGCGAATACGTATCCATAAGAAGTCCTTATAACATAGGCAACCGTAAATATAGAGTGCGGAGTCGCGCACAGCTGATACCGGACGTGCCGGGAGGCGGACGAATAGAGGAAAGGATACGAATTCAAATACAGTTGCAAGTAATCAACAGGGTTACCGCAGCTGCTTCACATTCCGCTTTATGTGACACAAAATTCATCTATTTTCGCTATGCTTATCAAAATGTTTGTTCTGTTAAAAAATATATAAACTAAACGGCGACGAGGTAAATAATGGGTTACGGTTAAACATATATAACAGTATACTTAATTTTATTCAGAATATAAAACAACAGCTCTGCAAGTCAAATGTAAAAAATATAACTTTCTCAGGTAATCCTTTTTTTCCTCCCCTGCATTTTTTATTTTTAAGTTTTTGATTTTTTTAAAATGGGTTACGTTAAACTCGTAAGGTAAACAATACTGTTTTTTGCTTGAAGGTCAAGTCTTATTATAATTAACGCGGATAAAGTTGATTCTATTTTTTTTTGTTTTATTATCTAGCATATAAAAGAAAGTTCGCGCAACATTTACGTTTCCGTGAGGGAGTGACGAAATTATTAACGCTTATTTTTTCGCATTAAAAAATAAGTATTTATTAAAAAAAATAAGTTTTTTACGTATGCCCAAAGTGCTTTAATTAAGGACAGCGCCATCCAGGGATAAATGGAAAAATCTTTATAAGACAGCTCGTAACGATTACGGATCCAATCGCATATTCGAGCCTGCGTCGATGCCGATCAACCGGCAGTTGGAAGAATTCATCCGCTCCCGTTTCGATACCGAATACGTATTCGAATTTACGGACTGATTCCGGAATATACGGATTTGTTTAATATTCGGATTCAACGAAAATTTGGATACGTATTCTTACATCACTAAGCCAGGCTCGTCAACTCACAAAACCGCGGTATTGGGATGATACAGCGGCGAGCTTTACCGACGAGCCATAAAACCGCGGTTTTACCAAGGAAGTTTAAAGGTGTATGGAAGCCCAATACTGTAGAACAAAATTGTCCAGCCGTGCAGGGCAGCGGGAATCGGGGGGTCGGCAATGCGGAGTTTGCGCAATGAGTAGTGGGTCAGGGCCAGACTTCCATAATTCTTTGTTACTATCTATAAAGTTAACATCACCATATGTCAAATTTAAACATTCACTGTTTTTTTTTGCACAAAATTGTTGGTTATTCAACGATATCACTGTAGAATATTTAAAATTATTGTGTAATATTGGATTTTATATCATCTGATATAATATGGAAAGAATACTTTACAGCCCTCTATTTAAATGGTTGATATTTTCGGGAGTTTTGTATTTTTACCAAAAATCTTTGTAAATAAATAAAACACGAATTTTTAAAATAAATGTTAAACTAAATTGTTAAATGAAATAAAAGTACCTAAATGTAAACCTTATTTCTTTTTTATAATCCACAGAAACACACAAACATTGTGGTAATCATCTAAAAGATAGTTAAGATTGCCTTACTTTCCCACTGCTATTCCCTATGAATATTTTATTTTCTATTATTCATAATTGATATAGGTATTATTATTTATTCGGTTACCTAACGTTACGTCTCATAAGAAACACCTAATTTAAATATAAGAAATACTTACCTAAAGTAAAAAATGCCGGGTATGTTACCCTTGGATTTGCAAGACAAAACCATACAACCTCCAGTCATTTTGTTACGATATTAAGTAACAAACAATAAACACAAAATTATAGTCACAATTAAATAAACACTAATCACTAAAATAAAAATGTTTTTATCAATCCAAAAAACTCCTGCAACCACAAAATATAATCACACAAGACAAAACAACCGAAACTAATACGGCGCAAAGGGCACAAACCACAACGAAAACGGCGATTGATGAGACGACGACGCCAACGGTTGGTGGATGGTACAGCGCGGATATCATACGCGCCGCGTGCGCCGATGCATTAAAAAGGTATTCCGGCTCTCATAAAGTATAATGTGTTGCCTAACTGCACATTGATTTATCAGTGTGTAAGTGGGCAACACATTAAATTATTTCATGGAATTTTGTTATTGCGCAGAATCGGCAAGGCCAAGTCTGACAGTTATTTTTATACTGGGCTGGACATTTTTTGATCGAATGGGCCATATCATTGGGCTTCCATACACGTTTAAAACTTCCTTGGGTTTTACTCGCTCGTCGAGGGCCTTAAGAGAATAATTATTAGAAATATGTGGATAGAAAAGAAATGAAGCATACACATGTGTTGCCACGTTGTTTGGAGGGGAAAGTCAAAGCGCCGTTTGAAAACCTCGTGACAACGTTTTTATAAAGAGCGTAAAAGATTTTATTGTGTATCAGAGAAGGACGGACAAACTCAGATCACGCAAAAATTCCCACCTTTCTTTGAAAGGCGGGACATCAAGTAGCTGCCCCCTCTTCTTTGTGAATGTTGTCTCGCACCGCGCACCGTCGAAAATTCGCCAGCGCTTCTCAGTCAGTGTTGTGCTTGCTATTACAATTGTACTAGATCTATTACAATTAGACACTGGCTATTACGCTATTACTACAATAGCTAAAATCCGAATAATCTATTACATTTTCATAAAAATCTGGTTTAATCAATAAAACCCAACAACACAACAATCCAAACAATAATAAATTAATATTTAATAAAAACGACTTAAAAATTTTGGTTTATGGGCCCTCTGAGTAGTGCGAGAGATCTCTATTCGATAAATAATGCACGCGCCGGCACGCGGGATTCCGCCAGATTCCGCAGGGAATCACCGCGTCAATATTTTGTTTCTTGGGATTTAAAGCTGCATTCAGCATTCAGTTATATCCGCTTCCTTTCCTTCAAAAACTGCAGCCATGAAAGCCAAGGGAGAGTTTCCAGATTTTCTCGGAAAATAGGCTTTTCCAAGGGGTTTTTTGGGAAAAAAATAGTGTAAAAAGTGCCTTTTTGTTATAACAATGTAAATTTAGTGCAAAGTTTGGTAATAAAGCATGGTAAAATTCGGTAAACAAAACCAATCCTAAAAATTGAAAAAAAAATGTAATCTAGTACAATCTAGTACATTTTTGGGAGCAATTTTAGTACATTTGTTTTATGTCAAAAGCACAACGCTGTTCTCAGTATCTCAGGCCTTATTCCGTATTATGCATCAGCACTAATGCGTGCGTTTTGGCGTTCCGTAATACGCATCTCGTGCTGCCGATGCGTGTTAACTCCACCCACTCTCCCCGCCATCGCACCGCATCAAACGCTGCCCGATGAAGGAGAAGCGTTTGATGCGGTAGCCATATTTGTTGTTTACTTTTATGTTTTGGTTAGGAAATTGGTTTTGTTTATTGGGATAGAAATTCTTATTAATGCAAAATGTACTCATTATTAAAGGATGATCAGGGCAACCTGATAATAAACGAATCGGGGGAATATTTAATAATAAATAATGGTAAGTTTTTATCATGGGAACTAATGAGAACCAAAGATATATGACTTGATTTCTTTTTTAAGAATCCCAAGAACAGATGTGGTTGCCCAAAGAGCAAATAGCCTTTGAAAATGAGGAAAGCATTGAAAACAGATCCAAATGTGGTTGTGGTGTACTTCTCATGGCAGGGTCGCCATGTGGTGTACTTCTGCTTTGTACTTGGTTCGTGGTATCTGGTACACGTCAAGAAGTCAAACGAGAGACTTTGTATAAAACATACTTTAATATAAAAATACAAAAATAGTATAAACTTATCTTACTGCATCGAAATGCATCTAAATATATCTAATTATATCGAATCGTATCTAATCTTATCTAATCTTAATGTGTATATATCAAGTTATTATATATATATATTTAAACATTAAACAAACATCATTTAATATACACAGTTTACAATAATATATCAGTATTTTTATATAAACTAATATTTAAATAATAACATAACATAAAATACCTGTTAGCCTTCACGGTCAATGGCTTTGATACGTGCAATAGACTGATGACCTAACAAGTACTAGGGACTAACCTTTCAATATTATATCCTTAGCCTTTTGTCATGAATCCATTACACCTTCCCCGCAAAAGTTGAAAAAAAAAATGTTTTCTGAACTTTTTTTTTTCCATTCTGCTATCTTATATACTATGTACAATTTAAGACTTAAAAATAAGGTTTAATAATATTTTTATGTACCTCCTTAGGCTTATTATTTACATTTAAAACTACATTGGGATTCTTAATATCTAAAATTTTAAATGGACCTTTAAACAAAGGTGCTAATTTATTTTCTACATTTTTGTTTTCTATTAGGACCATGTCTCCGATTTTATAATTATAGCTATTGCATCTTTTATTGGAGTTTATACGCTTAGTTTTTGAAACAATTAAGTTATTTCTTGCATCGTTCCACGCAGTCTGCAATCTAAATTTTAACTCAAATGGGTAATCCTCAAAATTATAAATAGGATCGATTTGATTAGTAAGGTTTGACGGGATTTTGCTTATTTTACCAAATACAAGCTCGTATGGTGTATAGCGTGTTGAGGTGTTTACCGTGTTGTTATATGAAAAACACCAATACGATACCCAATCGCTCCAATTACTTTCTTTATATTTTGACAATTGCATACGCAAATACGCACCTAAATGTTTATGTGAGTTTTCCAGACCTCCAAGCATTTCATGATGGTATGCTGTAGAATTTAACTGTTGGATCCCTAATAGTTTACAAGCTTCCTTAAACGTGCTAGACATAACTTCCAAACCTTGGTCCGTTAGGATTTCACAAGGTATCCCATAT
>JAHBCN010005903.1:0-52242 GCA_019359885.1 Listronotus oregonensis | reverse complement strand
TTTTGGGTTTGCTTTTGTCAAAAATCATTTTATGTTTTTCTAACTACTTTAATTTTCCACTACCTTACCAACAACTGAAATAAAAGATATCGGTCCATAATTATAAGACCTCTGCATTTCTGGGAATAGCACACGTGCAGCCCTCCAGTTTTTTCGGAAAATGGCACATGTCATGAAATATTCGGTAAAGGCGTGTTAGGCGTAATTAAGCAGATTATAAACAAAAACAAAACTCTTTTTTATATTTGTAAAGAAGGCTTAGTAATCCATTACCCTTTCCTAAATAAACATATATTTGAATAAGCAAAAACTAGTGGTTTAAAAACCATTTAAAGGCTTTTTCCCACATTTAATTTGTTTGGGATGGAAAAAAAAACATTTATTCAAATTGGGGTGTGTCGCTTTCCACAATACAGAAATTCCGGAATGAAAGCCAAAATTTAATTTAATATGTGGGTTATTTTTTTCCCGTTTTCAATTTCGTGTTTAATGTTTAAAAATTTTAAATAACAGGTGAAAAGTGAACATGAATGGAAAAATTTCTTTTTTTTTTTATTTTACAAAAAAACCAAAAAAAAAAGGTATATATGTTTATTTTTTTAAAAAAAAAAAAAAAACAGATACAGGATATCAAAGGACAATATTGTGAATGAAAACATTGTTTAAAATTCTTTTTCACATTTTTTAAAGGTTTTTTTATTATTGTCAATATATGGTGTGTGTATCTTATAGCCCGGGGGAGGCCACCGAAAAAAACCAACAGATAAGAGATCCCTAAAACATTTTTTTTTACAAATATGAAAACCCTTTTAGTCATTCAAATTGATTTTTTTAATCTAAAAAAATCTAAAAAATCTTTTTTTAATTATTACTAAAAACTTTTAATTTTAGGAAAAAAAAAAAATATATAATTAAAACTGATGGTCAATAAAAATACGTCATTTTTTTAAATGAAATTTTGTACCCCTTTTGTTTTTTTAAAATATTAACGTTTAATTTAAAAAAAAAACGCAAAAAACTTAAAAAAAAAAAACAAAAAAATTTAAAAAACAAAAAAATATGCCCTTTTTTAAGCTTTATAAAAAAAAGGGAATTACACGAATAATAAAATAAGTAATAAAGAAGATATAAGCAAAAAAGGGATTTTGGTCATTAAAAATTTCGCTAATAACAATATTTTTTTAGTACCAGTATACCAGCTCCAATTCATCTGAAAATTAATTCAAAATGTTCTATTTATTGAATGAAAAAAACTAACACACATGTGGGATAACATGGTGGCATGGATATTTTATTTAATTTTTTTTTTTGGTCCAATAACTATACCTATTTCGATCCCCTTGAAACTTTAACTAAAATAATATTGAAACCTAATTTAATTGAAAAAAAAATTAATAATCCTCTATTCGGATGTTATATACCTGGCAGGACGATTAACATTTCTGGATCATCTTTGCAATATGTGTATAGCTTATCGTTTAAATATTTTTTATTATCGATTTAAATGATAATATTAATAATTTATAAAGACAGTTACTCGTTTAAAATGATCTTGAAGAAAATTTAATCATATTTTTAACATGATAAAAAAAAATTATAGTTTTTTTTTAGTTGAATTAATGTTTAAACTTTAATTTGGTTATATTTTAAAGTAGTAAATAAATGGGTAAATACCATAATTTAAATAAGAATGGCTTTAGGTCTATAAGAAGTGGATAGCTTAATAAGAGACATGTTTTAAAAGTTTTATGCTAAATATTCTATAAAAAAAAATTTTGTTGTTAAAAATATAATATAAATTTTCTTAAGATCATTCTATATGAGTAACTGTGTTTATAAATTATTGATAATAATATTTAAATCGTGATAATAAAAATATTTAAACGATAAGTTATACACATAGTAGCGTAGCGAGAAATGTTAGGCGTCCTGTCAGGTATACAGGGTGTCCCAGAATATGTGGGCAATCTCTCGGAATCTAATAGAAACCCTAAAAATATTATGACCAATAAGTTCCAATAAACTTTTTTCCTATGACCCTCCCCTACGGAAATACAGGTACCTAACGGACGCCCATGGATTTTTTTTTTGTTTAAATAACTTTTAAAATACTAGGCGTAATTTAATATTTTTTTTATGATGTTTACCAGATAAGTCTTCTTAAAATGAACCCATTCAATCATGTTTGGCTAATTTTGTTTGCCAGGGACGGACTAGCTCTGACACAATAATAGCAATTTTTTTAACACCCTATATAATAAAGGCACAAGGTATTCTTAATTGACATCAATAAAATTAACTGTTTACGAGAAATAAAATATTATGGTTGCTAATTTTTTTTACATTATAGAGGGTGTTTTTTAATTGTATGTTAATATTTAGAAAAGCAATTTTTGAGTCTATTTTAAGAAGAAAACTTTATATGAAGGTATGTCCTATTGCTTGTCTGCCGGCTGTAAAGCTACGAAAAATATTTTAGGAATGCAGACAAAATATAATCAAGGTTGTCAAATTCATTTACTGCTGTTTCATCGGTTTAATATAAATTATTACCTGGAGCTGCCGTAACTTCTAATTTTACTAAAACTTGTTTAGGATTTAAAATAATACATATTTTAAAATTAATTTAAGTTTATATATTATTATTTAATTAATATATTAATTATATCTATCGAATTTTGGCATCGGTTAAATGATAATATTATTTAAACTAAGAAATATGGCAACAGGTCAAAAGAACTTCTCCTTCTTACGAATATTGCTCTTGCATCTTTTCAATTGACACTCCGAAGAGCGAAAAGTATAATCATATGATGAATGTTGACACGCCCCCGAGAACTTGTTATGACCAGTGTCGCAGATTAAAAAACCTCGGCCGAATATTGTTGATTAAATTGACGACTTTAATTTTGGCATTTGGGACGTACTTTTAGGGTTGCATCCGTGCGGGTTTTCCCCCGGATTTGTCCTAGTTTAGAGGGCGCCCGGAGAGCGCCCGGGCCCGGAGCTTCATTTGTAGCCCGGGTTTAAAAATTTCATTAATTTTGTTGGGGTTTAATATTCTAATAAGGTTTTGTTTTCATAACAGATTATATCAGAAATTTGGTGTTTTTTTTTAAAAAAAAAAAAATTTAACTGATTTTTAAAAACAATTTGTAACAAACCGTAATAATATTCTTTTTTGTTAGGACATTAAAAATGATGATAAAAGATGACAAAATTTAAAATTTTTAAGGTCTGAGAATAAAAAAAAAAAGTATTTATGACATTTTTAACTTTTTTTTGTTAACTGACTATTTTTAAAAAAAACATGTCGGCCTCTGTGCTCTAAAACCGGGGTTTCACGGTTTTGTCCTAGTTGCCAAATTTAGAGATGGCCCCCCTACGTACTATTAAAAAGTTTTATATGGGGTTAAAACAGGTATGTAAATATAATTACGTACTTAAAACATATGAACAGTACCAGATTCTACGCCATTGCTGACCCAAGGGGGAAGATACTTGTCTCAAACTACGGTTTTACTGTTTTTTTAACTAATACTAGGATTTTTATAAATATCCCTTTTCAACTAGCTTGTCTGATGAGATCTGATATAGTCGAAACGGTCACAAGATGTCGTTGAGTGAAATCTCACAAAGTTAGTTTGTAAATTAATAACTACACTATAATTATGTACTTATTAAAATTAATAATTTTTGTTCTAATAATATACTAAAAAAAAAAAAAAAAAAAACACAATTTTAATTTTTTTAAAAAATGTTTTTTTTTTAAAAATAAATTAATCACATTTTTAAAGGTTCTCACGTTAAAGAAACTTTTAAGGATATACCCAAGACATGAATTTCTCATAAAAAAAGACGCATTTCGGAAACTTTTAAAACCAAAAGGGGTTTTTTTTCCTCAAATCCCAAAAAAAAAAAAAAATGTTTTTAAACCAATTTTACATTGGAGATATAGGTATATAAAAGAACTATATAAATATTTTTAAATAGGGCGATGCTAAAATTTTCTGTTGTTGTGACGTCACAGAAAGTCCGTTTCAAACACCAGGCAACCGCTGGAATAGAACAAAGGCCTTCTGGTGACGTCAAAATTGTGTCACGAGGCCCCCTATGACACTGAGTGTCATAGTGAGGTCGATGACGTAAAAAAAAAATTTGATGATTTTTTTTTTGTTGTTATTGTTGGATTTTGTGAATTTGGGTTTTTTTTCAGAAATAAATATTTTATTGCTGTTTTCTCCCTAACGATGTTTTCATTGCTTATTACTACAAAAAAATCAATTTTTAAGATTTAAGATATTTATAGTACGCCTATGGTTTCGCATTCCTAAAGGCGTGTCCTTTTCCCCTTTACGTATACCCCGTAGCTTCAGACTCGACAGACGAGCTAAAAATTTTAACTTTTGAGAAAAGGGTTAAAATTTTAAAATAAATCATTTATTTTAATTCTTAAACCACTTTAGATATTTAAATAAAATTTCTACATGTAGTTTTTAAGAAGCATTTTTTAGTCTACCAATTTTTTTTTTATTTTCACCAGTGGCGTTCGTACAGAATTTGACATGCCTATTTTGGCAAATAAAAAAAGTTGTACACTAAAAAATGCTTCGTGATACATAGCACATGTATGTCAAATTTTATTAAAATATCTAAAGTGGTATTACAGATATTAATAATAAATTATTTATTTTTAAAAATTTTACCCCTTTCTCAAAAGTTAGGGCGTTTGGATATACGTTCATATAAACTTTTCTTCTTAAAATGGACCCAAAATTGCCTCTTAAATATTAACGTGCAATTAGAAAACACCCTGTATAATGTAAAAAAAATACCTAACATAATATTTTACTTCTCGTAAACAGTTGATTTTATCGATGTCAATCAAGAACCCTTTTTTAGTTAAAGGTTAAAGCTATCCAAAAATAATATTGTTGAGCCTTTATCATACAGGGCGTTAAAAAAATTGCTATTATTGTGTCAGACCTAGTCCGTCCCTGGCAAACTAAATATACCAAATATTATTTAATGGGTTCATTTCAAGAAGACTTATCTAGTAACCATCACTTTTAAAAAAGTATTAAATTACGAATAGTATTTTAAAAGTTATTAAAAAAAAAAGATCGAGTCGTCCGTTATGTACTTGTATCTCCGTAGGGACGCTCGTAAAAAATTTATGGGAACTTGTCATGTTATTTTTTGGTTTCCTATTGTTTCTGAGGGATTACCCACATAATCTGGGACATCCTGTATAATACCAAGATAGAGGAGGCACCTATTCTTTTTTTTTTTTTTAAATTTAAATTTTAGTTAAAGTTTCAAGTAGATCGAAATGGGTAAGGTTATTGCACCAAAAAAAAAAAAAAAAAAATTAAATATCCGTGCCCCAGGTTATCCCCCATTGCCTCGAGGAAAATGTATTAGTTTGTTTTTTCTTTTCAATTAATTTTTATATGGATCGAAACTGATATACTTACTTGTACCAAAAAATATTGTTATTGCAAAAAAGCCCAAAAACACTTTTTTGCTTATATCCCCGTTATTATTTTTTTTATTAAAAATGTTATATTACCTTTTTATAGAGCTTGCTAAAAGGCATATTTTTTTTTGTAACCATTAGTTTTTGAGATATTTGTGTTTTTATTTTAAATTTAAATCGTTAATATCTTAAAAACTAAAAAACTCAAAAGTTCATTAAAAAAAACTGACATAGTTTCATTAGGCCATCAATTTTAATTATACACTTTTTTCCTAAAATCAATAGTTTTGAGTTATATTTAAAAATATTTTTAGCTTTTTTAAAGTAACAAAAAATAAATTTAAACCCGCTGAGCTAAGGCAGCAGTGCGGCTTTGAATTGACTATTATTCATATTAATATAAAAAAAATATTTTATTAGTATCTCTTATTGCCCTCTTGTGGTGGCCTTTCGAACTATTAGGGTTTCATACAAAACTTGAACTTATGATCCTATAACCAAAATGGGATGATTTAATCTCTATTTAAAAGTTAATTAAAGGTCTATTAAGCACTAAAATCATTAAAAAGTGATTTTATCTTTTTGCTGACATCGACCGAACTAACCATATCAATGAAAATCTATGATCAACTACAGTGCAAAGCGCCTAGCAGTCTTTCAGCTCTGCACTCTAGCTAATCATACATTTTCATTAATATGGCTACGTTTCACCGATATCAGCGGTGTCTGTAGGTCGAGCTTTAAATCCAACCAAATTTACGCTGCACTTGTGCACTGATGATACTGATTGAAGGTACTAGTCCGCTTTAAAAGGCTAAAAAACACAAATTTTGTATTTTTTGTTTCAGCTATTTTAATAAATAAAATTACAAATCTTTTTTTGCATACTTTTTGTTTTTAAAATACATTTTTTTAATTTTAGTTTTTAAAAAAGATCCACAAAGCGTCGAAGTAGAGCCGCTGAAAAAAAGTTGTCCCCCTGCAAACAGATAATCTTCGGATCGACAAGTCTGAAACAAAAAAAAAACCAAATGATTTCTACCGCATTTTAAAATCAGCCGATTTTTCGACTACTTTGGTACCATAAAAAATCTTTTTTTTTTTGCCAAACTGTGGTAAATTGGCTTACAAAACCTCTCAAAAAACAAAACGCGGCAAGGTTTTTTAAAATCAGAAATTAACTGTTCCCAGTTTAAAAAAAAACTCATTTTGAGGAAAACGCTGACTAGCAGCTACGTGAGCAACTGCGTACAGCTAAGAGCATGCGCACACTTCTACTTTTTTTACAGTTTTAGGATTCGAATTTTTTAAAATATTTTAGGAGGTTATTTTAAGGGTTCAAGGAAGTGGAAAATGCAATGTATGTTTTAATTATGCCCAGAGGTCTAAGCAGAGCAAATTATTGCCATACGGGCCAAGTAGAGCAAATAATTATTGCAATAGGTGAGTTAGATAGTGGGCGGGTTATTAAGCGTAGGAAATTTAAACATCTTATTTTAAAAATAAATTGAATGGAAGCCTAAATACTGATGCCATAGAGACTAGCCCATAACACCAAGATCTTCTTCAAATTGTTATTTGGCACACCCAGGGTAAGTTTTCGCCAGCTTTTCCCTTTCCAAAATATTCTTAATGGTGATGGCAAAGATCGTCCGCACTCACGAAACAACTGGAACGTCACCTGCAAAAGTCATTTTTGGAGCGGAGTTATGCCTTCCAGTTGATTTACTTACTGGAACGACCTTCTACCAATGAAAAACCAGCAGAAGATTATGTAAGTCAACTCAGTAAACAGCTGCAAGAAATACACGAAGGGGTTCGCAATAAGCTTCAAAAAGAAAGTGACCGTATGAAGTCCCGCTATGACTTGAAAGTAATCATAAGGGATTCATTGTCGGTGAAAAAGTTTGTTATACAATCCAAAAAGAATCAAGGGGCGTTCACCGAAACTGCAGAAGTCATGGGAAGGACCATATAAAGTAGTAACCCGGCTTAAGGTTCTGGTGTACTGAATTCAGAAGAGCCCACAGGCGAAGATGAAAGTTGTACATCTAGAACGGCTGTGTCGCTATCAAGATCGAGAAGATACTTGATCGAGACGATCAAAACTTGGGGTGTTTAGTTATTAGAAATATAAAAGGTTAGAATTATTTTATTTAAGTTAATAATTTATTTAAAATAGGTTACCTTAGTTTTTCCCTTTTTCGACGGTCATTGCGGATTATCCTGAGGGCGCTGGAGACATCCTTTTACACTTTCTTACATCCTGTAGAAAAGAATCCTTCCAGCTAATTCTAGACTTTTCCAGACTTTTCCATTCTTTTCCACTTTACTAAAAAGCGCGAGGAAAATGCACGGCCAGTTTAGTTTTGCATTTCACAGAGATAGGAAGTTGACAGATAGTTAAAGGTTAAACAGTTGTCACAATAACGTTACGTTAAATTTTGTTACCAAGAAACGTTTGTGAACCTGATTTGAATAAAAGGTGTAAAACCAGGATACGTGTTTATATCACGGAACATTAGCTTCGGCAGCTTCAAAAAAGATTGGATTTCTCTTCCGAGCCAGAAAATATTTCTCTTCTTCCAATCTGTACACTCTGTATGTATCCCAAATCAGACCCTCTTTAGAATATTGTTCTCATGTCTGGGGAATGGCGTCCCCTACAACACTTAGCAAGAAGAGCCGTTCGTCTTATTAATGATTCTACGCTCACAGAAAGGCTTCCTCTTCTTGCCCATCGTCAAGCTCTAGAGGATCTGTCGCTCTTCTATAGGTATTTTCACGGCTTTTGTTCAGAGTTGGCCAGTATAATTCCTTCTCTGGCTCCCAACAGAGCAACACGTAGTGCAACTTTTATGCATCCTTTTACAGTTCAGTTAGAGAGGCCCCGAACTTCCCGCTTTCTTCGTTCCTTCATCCCTAGAGTGTCAAGACTATGGAACCTGCTGCCCGCAGAAATTTTTCCTTCTCCTCTTTATTACAAATCAATAATATTTTCGTTTGGCAACACTGTAAACGTCTTGTAGCGGAGTATATATTTATTACACGTAAATCATTATATTATGTGAAAGAAAATGTCAAATAATAACCAATTTTTTTTAATTTCAATAGGGATTTACTTGATGAAAACTACTGTATCCGCATTTTTTTTTGTTTCAAATAATATTATTCAAAGTTTATTTTACATCGCAACTTTAAAAATCGTTCAATTCCATGAATGGTTTTCTTTACAAGACCCAAAGTTGTTTATCTCTTATAACGTTGCCAAATGACAAATCTTAAAGAATATATTTTGGACAACTTTTAATATCTTAAATAATTGTCTTTTTACTACGTTTTTTAAGCATTCGAACATCACAAATAAAAGTCTTAAGTTCTAAACTTTTTTCGACAAGTAATATCTTGTGTAACAAATTATTTTTCTTTTCGTAAAACCAAAATAAAGATTTTTTAACTTGTCGTCTCCATCTCGAGACATACTGTATAGTATTTAGATTTATAAATAGTACCTTTAATAAATTAATTAAAAAAGATACTAATTTACAGCTCTTAATGAAACAAAAATATTAGTAGGTACCTTATTTGGTGTCATAAAACCCGAAATCATTAAACTGTTTTTAATTATTTCTTATACCCCATATTATTAAAAAGATTTACCTGAAAAATAGCTTAAACCAGAAGATTTAGAATTTAGTTTAGTTTTGTTATTGTTCGATTCAGTATAAAGACGCTTATCTTGTAAGAAGGTATTGGTAGTTTTTGTGCAGTTCTGGTGAATTTTAAATAAACGTAAGTAATTTTTGTAAATATTTTTAAAAAAATCAAAATATAAGGGTTACACTACTAATTTTAAAAAAATTTTGTACAAAAATTGGTTGGATGAATATTTAATTTTCATGGGCTTGTAATATGCCATGAACATACACTATATACATTTAAAGTGCATAGATATTTATTTTTATGTGTTTGTTTATGCATGTTATTTTTAATTTCTGATGTCTTACTATCAAAAAATGGTAATGCATTTTTATGTCATTTTTGACAGCTATTACATTTTTAGTGTACTGTGTGTGTCAGAAATAAAAACATTTTTCTTTTTAATAAATTAGTAAATGGAAAAATGCATGCAATGTATTAATCAAAACTGAAATAGTATCTCTTAATAAAACAAATACAGAAAAAAAATTACAAAAATACTATTAAAAATGATGATTACTATTAAAAATGATCATTATATCCAATTAATTACAAAAAACACTCCCAAATTCAAGCCATTTTCATTATAGTTTATTAAGCTATTGATTATAAAGTAAGGGTGTGCGAACAGTTGTCAAATCGAATAGTTATATTAGATTCCAATTTCGAATCGAATATTCAAGCTATTCGAATAATTTCAACTATTCGAATAGTTCGAACTATTCGATGGATTCAAACTATTCGAATGATTTGAATAATTCGAACTATTCCAATAGTTTGAACAATTTCAATTAAGTATTTTGTAAATAGTTAATTGTATAAGCTAATTATAAGAGTCGTAGTAGCTATTTAAAAATAATAATGCAAACGAACCGCTTAAACTTTAGATTTAAAATTACGTCTTTAGACTTTATTTTATTAAGTATTTTCCATAAAACTTCTTTTGAGACTCATCTTAAAGGTTAATAATCAAAGAAAAATTTTTTGGCAAAACTAATTTAATATATTTCAGTATGTTATTAAAAACCACAACAACAACTTTCCAATATTGTGGATTCAATATTAATAAGTTGCATTCAAATACATGGGAAATTTCAAATTATCACAAACCTTTTAAAATTGCCGCCAAAATCAATTCCCATTTCTGTATAATCAGAAAAAAACTTTTCAATTCATGTATTCCAATTATTCAAAAGTTTTTAATCATTTAAATAGTTCGATATATTCGAATAGTTCAAACTATTCGAATAGTTCGATCTATTCGAATGATTTCAATAATTCGAACTATTGGAATAACTCTCTCTTTTCAATTATTTGATTCGAATTTCTCTAAGGAGAAATTCGAATCAAATAATTCGTATTCGATCGCCTCGAATAATTCGAATATTCGCACACGTAGGGGTGTGTATGTAAAGAAAAAAAGGTTAGTAAGGAACAAATTTGGGGGGCAATTTTTTGATTGATTATAGTTTTTGGGTGCCTAATTATGAAACAATTACAAAGTGCCATTAAATTTAGGCTTGCGTCTTTGAGAATGGGTTAAATTTGTCATCATTTGAAAAAAATCTAAATTATTTTGAAATTAATGCATTTCTATCAAAAATATATGAAAAACTTTTTTGTAAAGAATATTTTTTTTATTAAAATAGTACATTTTAAAGTAAAAAAAAATATTGCGAAATAAATAGAACAAAAAAACAATTTTTAAAAAAGCACAAAAAAATGTCTATTTTTTTTAGATTTTTGTCCACAACTGTTTTCTGTCTATACCTGAATATTGCTTTAGAAAAACGGAAACTCATGTCAAAACCATTAAAATAAGCGTTGCCAAAAATATTTTCGTTAAAATTTGACAAAGAAATGATTTTGTGAATATTACAACTTTTTATCAATTTTGCGGAGCTTCCTTTTATATCAAATTATTTTTATTTTTTATTAAAAAAAAAGTATTTTTTAATATATTGTTATTTAATACCAAAACATATTTTAATAATAATTATTTTTAAGAACAGCCATGGAGAGGAGGTAAATTAAATCGACTTGAATGTGGTTGGGAGTCTACGAAAAATGGTTTGCCTATTCCTGCTTATAAATGTTTAAAAAGTGGCCAAGCAAACTGTGGGTGTAGATAATTTGTAATTAAATAATAGATTTTTTGTAAAGAGTAACCAGGAGTAAATTGCGAAACTGTATGCGACCTGAAAAATCCGAGGAGGACATAAGATAGACATAGAGCATGAAATAGACATTGCTTCTAATTTCCAATATTTTTTAAATAATTTTACCAAATTTTTATTACCATTTTTTATTGCAACATTTTAATTGTTTTGGCATTAGCTTTATTTTTTGTAAAGCGATGGCTATACCTATCTTGCATCAGGTAAAAACTGGGAACAAAAATCTTTTAAAAAATAAAAATTACAATTTTTTTATTAGTTCTTATGCATTTATTTTTTTACCTTAAAGGGTGCTACTTTGATAGTAAATTTTATTCTCTACAAAAAAGCTTCCTACATATTTTTGTTAAATATCATAGATTTCAAGATAATTTAAAATTTTCAAAATGAGTACAATATTTACCCCATTTTTAAAGACACAATTCTTAATTTAATAACATTATGTTTTTTATATTTAGGCACCCAAAAACCACGATTAATTATAAAATTGCTCTTAAAAATGTATTCCTTACTCAAAGTGATCGCCAATAGCCTATAATAAAAATTTAGTACAAATGTGTACAGAAAAAAAATAACTTTAGAAAAATATTTTTTAACATAAAAATTTCGTAAATATTACCTACATTGGCAATTATTATTTGCTTTATTGTATAAATTTAAAAAATAGTTTTAAAATGACAAAAAGTCGATAATCTATATACTGTGTATGTAAACAAAATCTTGGGTTCTCATACCTTGAAAATGGCGTATGGCTTTGTTGATTCCATAAAGAAAAGCCGTTTGTTTTATTAATGATCTTTAAGTCTCGTGTTAATAACCTATTATTTTTTCTATGACACACCCAGTAAGTAAGTAAGAAGGTTTGTGCTTTATGGAACGGTCCCAAGTCCCAAGATAGAAACTAAGAGCTGTTAAAAAAGTAAACCTATTTAAAAAAATATCCTTTTATCTTTTCTTTACGCACTTATTCATATGAAAAATAAATGTGTTTTTTGTTTAAGCATTAAGTACCGTGCTTTTAAAATTACAAGGACAACTATTTAAAGAAAATAGGTTGCGATCCGTAGACCCTATCATTTAAAAATAAATCTTAAAATCCTCTGCTGTTCGAAAAGGGTATTTTTCAATTTGCTTTGTGTTTAAAAAAATGGTTTAGGTTCAAGCTTTGGATAACTGGATGAGCAATTTAAATTTTAAATATTGGGCCATTCTTCGAACAATTTTTCTTTTTCTATAACAGCACATATTACAAATATTAGCTGCAAAGTGCGTTAATATTTTGGTTGCAATTTTTTTGTCCTTACTATGGATGGTATGAATTATTTGCACCAATGCACCTGTATATTTTACTTTAATTTTTTAACTAAATAATGTATGAGTGTTGCACAAATGTCCCATACAAATATGTTAGCAAACGCTTTAATTTCATGATACAAGACGATTTATTTTAGATTATCAACATAGTGTTTTCTTAATGTTTTTGGAACTTGAGAAGTAACATTTATAAAAATTGGGCATACTTAATAAAGTAGAAAACTAAGTTTTCAAATTATTTATATAAATATGGTAATTTTGATTTATCTCGATATAATGCGTTTTAGGATAAAACACTATCTTTTTTTAAACAGTGATTCCATCACTGTTTTCAGTAATATTTTTAATTAATTTTTATCCGAAAAAAGTGCATCTTATCGAGAACCACTAGAAAGCTTACAAACCAAAATATATTTTTTTAGTATCTCAGAAAAAAAAAATTTAAATAATTTAAATATATAATAAATATATTACCCTTTGTTTATTTTTGGGGGATTTCGATCAATTATTATTAAAATTAAAACACAAAGTGCATTGACGTTTTAGTTAATTTGGTTAAACCATCATCAAAGTATCTATAATACAATATGAACAAACAAAAAAAAACAATAAACATTTAAATATTCTTATGTTGGATTAAGCAAATAAACCGAAACGACAATGCACTTTGCGTTTTAATTTTTTAATAATAATTTTCCGAAGTTCAAAAAAAAAGTAACAATTGTTTTAAACGGTCAGGGAACTGTATCCAATTTTAAAAGTATTTTTTTTTTAATAAAATTCATACTGGGACAAAAACCATTTAAACAAAAAACATATACCTACTACATTTTATCAATAATGTAATTAGGCAAAAAAAAAAAAAATGTTTTTTACAAATTTATGCGATCATATTTAAAAAAAAACAATTTACATTTGTTACTGAAACTGTTACGAAAAAAAAAATTTTAAATTAAAAATGTCGTTAAGACATGTGCTATATTATTCTAGCGGATTAAATTATTTGAAATTCTCACCACTTTGGTCCAGGCCGCGGAATATGGACTGTTTTATATATATATATATATATATATATATATATATATATATATAATATATATATATATATATATATATATATATATATATATATATATATATATATATATATATATATATATATATATATATATATATATATATATTAAACCTTATGAACTAGCAAATCGACCAAGAAAATAATTTTAAAATGTTGATTTTTCGATGATAAACCTGTCACTATTTTTAGCACATAAGAAAATTGAGAAGCCTATAAAAATTAAATAAATTTTAAAACTAAATTTGTTTAAATTAAGCTTTTTAAATTAAAGATATTTTAAAACGGCGTTTATGGCCTAAACTATAGGAAACTTCTAAGAAAAGTTTAAATTTTAAGAGCGAAATTAAAATAATTTAACTTAAATTACAGTATTTTTTAGAAAGTTAATAAAGGTCAATTGACTTTGCGTTTACTAGTCTATAACTTGGAATCTGAATCAAACTGGGCCGATTTGACGACAACTCCACTTTGTTTCCACAAGTGCAGTTAATAGTTTTTGATTAATATGCATTTTATTTCTTAAAAGATTTATTTTGAATCCTTTAGTATTAGTAATTGGGTTTTTAATAATATTATTATGTGTATGTATGTGGCTATTTTATAAAAAGAAACTCCCTACAAAAAAAAAGTTATATAATGTAGCCCAAACCTTGAGTGAAAATTACTTATTTTGTGGCAACGCGTAAAATAGAAGATTAAAAAGTAACCGCGACCAGAAAAGAAAAGGTAAAAATGTTATTCAAGGATCAAATTACTAGTTATAAAAAAATGTCAAAAATTACCCCTACTTAAGGGTTGAAATTTTCGAAAAAACCTATATGAACACAATGAATATCATATTTTTTTATCAGATATATTTTAATAAAGCAATATTAAGTACCTTCGTGATAAATGAGAATTTATGAAGGTTTAAAATGCACCCTTAAGCTCTCCAGAGGGATGAAACCATGCCCAAAAATAAAAGAATAATCACACATTTTAAATAATTCTGAGAAAAAAATGTTTTGTATTTTCAAGTCATGACTACTATAAAACAAGTATTTTTTGTTAGTTTAGCTTTAAAAAAACCATACCAAGGGTAAAGTGACCCCCTATCAAGAAAATCGTAAAAATGAATAGAAAAAAAAACTTGCATTTATTTTTTTGCATAAAAGACTTGTAATAACTCAACTTAATCACTTTATTAGATTTTGGTTAAAACTCACCCTTTCAAGGGGGTAAACCACCCTTAAAAAATTTAAAGAATGTTTAACCCTTATAAATCCTTGTATAACAAACATTCTTAATTTTGTTTTATATATAATGAAAAAAATACGATAATCATTGTGTTCATACTCATTGATATAATATAATTTATTTTATTTTTCGTCAACCTTCAACTCTTAAATAAGGGGAATTTTTTAAAAAAATCTAAAAACAAATCATCTTGGTTTTCAATAAGAAGTAATTTGATAACTGTAAAATATTTTTTTATTTTTTCATCAGGTCGCTATAACATACTCAACAAGAAGAGAATTTTACAGTTACTATTTGGTTTGCTAAAACCAATTGTTTTTTTTGTCATTGCGTACATAAAAAGTTCTATTATTTTTAATTTACAATGATTTAAAAAATTAACGATCCTTTGACAATTTACATAACGAATTTTCTTTACTTTTCTATGCTGGACCCATATTACGTTATTACGTACACTAGGCCTGCATCCTAAACATCTGGTACTAGAGCCTCACTGCTTGCTAATTTGGGCATGTAATTGATTTCAAATGTGTTTAAGTATTATCTTATCTAATTATTGTTTATTTGTTTTTAACTTTTAGTTTGTTCTTATACCCACAGAATTTTCAAGAAAAAGAGAAACAATCTGAATAGCCACGATTCGACAACCATTTGTTGCAGCTAGTGAAAAGAAGCTTTCCAGCATCTTTTGAAAGGGGAAACTACCAACAGTTACTAATTATTTAGGTTTATTAATTGATATTGAGTTTATTGTACTCTTTTTTTAATTTCGTCAACTGGACATGAATTTATTCTTTAAAATTTTTCTGGTAAACCTACTGGCGATACAAATAATGGCATGTAAAACAAATGATATATGTCCAGTGACGACACTTTTATCAAAAAAACAAAATCAACAACTTCAACTTGAATTGCTATCTATGCTTGGCCTTCCTGAGAAACCCCAAAATAATAGAAGTAAAAAACTGAAATATAGTTCAAAATTTCTCTTTGATATATATAAAGTTCTAACCAATGAAAATAAGGAGCACAACAGAGTAAGAAGAGAAAGCGATTTTTTGCTTGGACTCAGGGAAGATGAAGTTAGTAAAGCTGATATAAGTGATGTCATTGTATCTCTAAATAGTGTAAATAGGAAATCTGATGGTGTCGGCAAACGGCAAAAATTAGCATTTTCAATGAAAAGCTTACCAAAATCGGCAGGTCTTTTTGGCGCAGAATTAAAACTATACCAGCATCAAAAACTGGCCCAAAATTTGCCATACTTTATGTATACAATTTCTGTTTACGCACCATCCAGTTCTGGGTCTACTAAAATGAAAAAAGTTGCTGAAAAAATTACTTCCCTTGATTTTACAGGCTGGTTGTCAATAGATATTTCTTACATATTTAACATTTGGCTTAAAGATCTTACACCAGTTAAAGACCTTTTTGTTTCTGTAACACCATACGGCGATGCTGATGAAATCCATCCGTCATCTATTGGAATTGTCTTCCAACATGAGAACATTGAAAATGAACCATTTATTGTTGCTTTTTTAAAGGCAGAAATTAGGGCACGAGTTCCAAGAGACTTGGTATTACAGCCTAAAAGACTAGAATTACTTAGCTATCTGGAAGAAAAAAATGCTTTGTGTAGTTTACATTTCTTAAGAGTGTCGTTTAAAGATTTAGGATGGGACGAATGGGTTATTGCCCCTGAAGGATACACAACTGCATTTTGTCAAGGAACATGTAATTTTCCCATAAAACATCCCACAAACACAACTAATCATGCAATCATCCAGAGTCTAGTTCGATTAAAACATCCAGGTCGGTTTCCCAAACCCTGCTGTACGCCAACGAAATTAAGTCCTTTATCAGTTTTGTATCGGGAAAGGGAAAATACAATTTTAAAAAAATACAAAAATATGATAGCAACAAGTTGTGGTTGTCAATAATTTTTATTTTAAATTGTAATTTTATAATTAATATTTTAACACAAAATAAGAAAAATAATAGTGTGAAAGAGACAGTTGTTTTCTAAAAATGTAAAAACATTAATAAAATATTAGAGAAATGTAAGACAGCTTTAAAATATATTTAGTTTTAATTAAGTATTTCTTTAGAAGTATAAAAAATATATAATTATTTACAGAGTGGACAAAACCGTTTGAAACAAATGGGATTTTTTTGTTATTTCAATACGTTGAATCTAAATCCGAAATCCGTTTGGCCCGTACACCCTCCAAATTTTGAGTAGATTGCAAAAAACTGCTAAAAATTGCGAAAAATGATAGTTATAAAAAAATATTGAACTTGATTAAGTATATAAATTTGGAGTATGTACACCAGACGGACTTCGCATTTAGATTTAGCGTATCGAAATACATAGGAAACATACTAAAAAAATGTAAAAAAAACTATTAGGTATAATATATACATATTTATTAAAAGCTATTCTTTTTTATTTATTTATTTTTAAAAAATACAGGAACCCAACATAATAACAGCCTTATGAATGATTCATATCTCAAAACATACAAAATTGGTAAAAATCTAAATACACCACTGGATTTTGCTGCCTAATAATATTATGTTTTTACTTTTGTTGAAAGTTACAAGATAATTAAAATACGAGGAGGGTCCAAAAATTAAAAAAAAAATGTATTTTGCCCTGTATGCCAAAAACGAAGAGAGCCGTGAAAAATATTTTTGTATCAACTTTCGTTTCATTAAAAAGTAGCCGTAGTTCGCAAAAACCTCAAGTCTCTATTTCTACTATTAATCGAGATACCCTGCAATCACAACGAAGTCCAGGCACCCTACAGAGTCCTATTTGTGAAAGTGGAGAAGATTTTTCAACTATGCAAACCTTAGATTAAAATTTTCCAGTCTTAATATTAATATTTTCAGAAGACGAAGTAACCTAATTTTTATCTTCTAATTTTACAAATAAGCACCCTTATTATATTGTTTCAAATATTAAACATGTCTGAAAACTCGTTAAGAATGCCAATAAAAATACAATAGTCTGCACAATAAAATTACCGGAAATTAATTTTAACACGTGGGGTATTCGGTAAAAAAAAATTACATCTTCGTCGATTTATTTAAATATAAAACTTACTATGACAGTTGTCAAACAGATGCAGTAACGTCAAACATTAAATGAGCTAAAATGACAAAAACTTAAAATGTTCAAACCGTGTAAATTATGTCGAAATATTAGTGATGTAGGAGTAACTCCCAAAGAGTTGTAATTCTTACCATTTTTAATTGACAAATTTATTGATAAGAACATTGCTGAGGACAATAAATTATTTCACAATGTATTCGTAGAATTACGAGGCATTATCAAAAACTTTAAGATTTCGAAAATTTGTGAACACAATCAATCTGATATCAAAATACTACATACATTTATCAAAACACAGAGATTTATTAAAATTACAATCACTGATCTATTCTCCATTGAAGAAGAAAGCGGTGGCAGAGGAATTTAACACATTTCTTGGACTCTTACGTTTTTATGATATTTAGTTTTATAGCCTTTATTTTATTTGTAAGAAAAATAATTAATAATAAACATTTAAAGTAAACAACAAAATGTTTTAATTTTCGTATAAGTAACATTTAAATACAAAACATATCTGAAATTTTGTGTTTACAAAGTTCCAACTAGCTTTTAAATAAAATACTCTAATATATATTTCCGGTTCTTTTAGCTAAATGTAAAGCATCTTATTTTTTTAAATGAAGTTTATTTTAGCCTTTAGTAATTCATTTATATTGCTAAAATTTGCGAAACATCTTTATTTCTGTTTCAGTATTGTTATACAATTAATTTTAAAATATTTTAATAAAAAATATTAAAATCAAATCATAAAATGTCATTATGTCAAACGTTAACAGAAAATTTTCCAATTATTAAATTCATGCAGCCTACCCACAACAAAAAATTTACCAGGATAAATCACTGTCGTCATGGTAACAGCAACAAAATAAAGAAATTTGATTGGTCTATATAGAAGATGTATTTTTTTTAAACCACCAAATAATGCCATTTTGACACTTTTTTGAAAAAATATCAATTTTGGCTGATAACAGGTGTCAGAGAGCGACTCTGCTTTGTAAGTCGTTATCGAATTTGAAGCACAAACTTAAACATATTTTAATTTAGTAATAAATTTCCATAAACTGCGGACTTTTTGAAAGAACCTGTAGGCAGGATAAAAAGGTTTGTATTGTTAATATGCTATACGTTTTTACATAACTTTTAAATTAAAAGTAATTTTTCACCTAATACATATAAATATAACTACAAAAAAAAATACTATATGGACATTTATTTTCAGATATAAAAACAATTTTGATATATTTTAAACGAAACAGGGGCTTTTAAATAACTGCCCCAATTAGCGTTATACATCTGCAACACACCAATCCTTTATTCAAACAGGATAATCCAGATAAACGTGAAATCCATATACAGAGTTTTACATGTAAACAACGCAAATTTTGTGGCATATTTTAGGATTAATATTTTATGAAATCGGTGTTGGTTGGTATTTAACGAGTTAAAGATAGGATTTTTACATGTAGGTTAAATAATTGTAGTTTCTGAAATTATATTTATTGTGTTAATAACGAAAATAATTTTTATTTCTTAGAAAATGTCTTTTTTTCAATATTTCTCTTTCCAATAATTTAACTTTGATTATCTGTAATGTTATTTTTTTAATCCATCAATTGGGTTGAATACCATTACTTTTATTTAAAACATCCTTTGCTGGATAAAAACACTTATTTTTGTCAAATCAGATAATTTAGGCAACAATGGGTGTCATCATCGGTGCTGTTGAGTGTGGTGTGATCTAATTGTGGGTCACATCCAGAAAAAATAGAAAAGAAAAAAACAGTTGACGTACCCCCACCGACACCCCTTTCTGACAACCTCTTTTTGAGCTTTACTTATATTTGAAGTCGTTTCGCATTTTGCCATCATCTTCAACTTAATACCATTCTTTTTAAATAAAACACAAGTATTTTATTATACAAGTGAATAAAGCTGTAATTGGGCATTTGTTTTTTTAACACTAATTTTTTAATTAAGAAACCAAAAATTTTTCGTACCTAAACAAAAAACTGCTTGCTACTAAAATACATCAGGCTAACCTATTTATTTTACCATGTGTTCAGAATTATTTTTCTCTGTCCAAGGTAGCCATTAAGGTGAAAGCAGTGTAAAATTACGTAACTTTGATAAGAAAGTGGACCTCAACGTCGATGAGTTCCTCATACAAAACCTTTTATTGGTAACCGCGGGGCTCCCTCTTCACTGACTAAAAAAACTGAATTGTTAAAGAATTAGAAAAAAATTACGCATTTTGAATAAAAGCCTGTTAGAGTGAATGTTGTATGGAATTGTATGTGCAATATTTTGATGTTGTGTGTTTTGTGTTGCATTTCTTTTAATCCCAGAGAAGCTTACAGATTGTGTTTCTGGATGTTGCCAGAAAATTAATTGGTCCATTTTTTTATATCCCTATATTCTATATTCCTTCCTACTACTATATTCCTTATACATTAAATGAGCCAATTAAATAAATACTCTCTTTTACATATCTCTTTGACAAGACCCTAATGTAATCTTGGATTGGGGCGCCAAAAATATTGTCCAGTTTAATGCCTCCAAAACACAATCATGTTCGCTATCGCGAAAAAAGTTGGCCAATGCTCATTCGTTACATATTATGTGCGGTCAAGTTCTGCAACATTACATTTATAGCCTCAGCAGCTTCAAAAAAGCTTGGATTTCTTTTTTGAGCTAGAAAGTGTTTCTCTTCTTCTAATCTGTATACTTTGTATGTATCCCAGATCAGACCCTCTTTAGAATATTGTTCGCACGTCTGGGGAGTCGCGCCGCCTCCTATAACACTTAGCATTCTTGACTCCATCCAGAGAAGAGCTGTTAATGATCCCACACTTACAGAAAAGCTTCCTTCTCTTGCCCACCGACGCTATGGGGGATTTGTTCCTCTTTTATAGGTATTTTCACGGCTTCTGCCTCGAAGAGCTGGTTAGTATAATTCGTCCTTTGGCAGCTCCCAACAGACCAACACGTAGTGCCACTTCTATGCATCCTTTTACAGTCCAACTTGAGAAGCCCCGAACTTCCCACTTTGTTAGTCTCTTCATTCCTAGAATGTCCAGTCTATGGAATCTGCTACCCGCCAAAGTTTTTCCTTTTTCCCCAAATCTCCAAATATTTAACTCTCGTGTAAATAAACTCTCTACTACCACACTTCAGACACCCACGGTACGTTAGGACTTAGGCCTTAGCTTTCGTGGACTGCCCCAAGATAAAAAAGTACGCCTTAAGGCCATCTTAATGATTGTTTTATTAACAAATTTTTCTCATGGTTAAAGGTAATAATAGCTGCTTTAATGAAATAAAACCAAAAAAGTATTAGTAAAAACATGAAAAATTGACAATAAAAAAAATATTTAATTAGAAAAAGCAGTCATTGAATTTGGAAAAATTTGGTCTATTTTTTAAGAAACATCTATTGTTCCTATATTTTGATATTGAAGGCTGCATTATTCTAAAATGAAGAATTTTTTGACCTTTTAATAATGATCACTCTGCTCAGCTGTTAGCTTTTATTTGTTAGAATTTATTTGATTTTCGGTGGGTTTTTACATATTACCATTACTGTAACATGGAATGCTACGCTTGATGTTTCTTTAGCAAAACTATTGTTTAAAATATAACGATAATTTTCAAACTAAGTTAATAAGAATAGGAAATTTTGTCTGGGAAATGGCGTCCCCTACAACAATTAGTAATTTGGACTCCATTTAAAGAAAAGTTGTTCGTCTTATTAATGAACCCACGCTCACAGAAAGGCTTCCTCTTCTTGCCCACCGTCGAGCTGTAGGGGATCTGTCGCTCTTCTGTAGGAATTTTCACGGCTTCTGCTCAGAGGAGTTCGTCAGTATAATTCCTTCTCTGGCAGCTCCCAACAGAGCAACACGTAGTGCAACTTTTATGCATCCTTTTACAGTTTAGTTAGAGAGGCCCCGAACTTCCCGCTTTCTTCGATCCTTCATCCCTAGAGTGTGAAGACTATGGAACCTTTATTATGTCCCGTATAAACCAACTCCCTCTCACCACACTTAAGACACCCACGGTACGTTAGTACTTAGGCATCAGCCTTCGTGGACTGTCCCAAGATAAAAAAAAGGGCAAGGATAAAAGGGGAAACAAAAGAACCCACGCAGCTTTCGGCAATACCGATTTTTTCTATTATTTGGGATCTTAAGAATAATAATTTAAGCATAGTTGCCGGTCCTTATATTATAGACACTCATCTTCCTATGATGTCTGCATTACGTCATCACAGATTCTGCCTTAAACTGATGGGTACTTTTTCTATAATAATCAAAAAAATCTAAAAGAACGATTAAAAAAACGCAAATAAAAGGATCCAGCCCAAGTTCCTTTGAAAAAAACAAGGTAACTATTTAATATACCATAACACACATATATTGAAAACTAGTTGATTGCCTTTCTCTATTATCCACTGTGGTTTATTCTGTACGCAGCTGTCACTATGCCCATTTAAAACATCAGTATTATGAAAGCTACTGTCGGTGCAAATATAAAAATAGTAGATTTTAAAAAAATTTTTAAAAAAATTTTAATCAAAAAATGGGGAAAATAAGTTTTAAAAGTTTTATAATTTTTTAGACGTTATAATCTTAAAATAAAGATGTTTTATGCCACTTTTAAAACCCTTTAGCATTTTAATGGGAAAATTTGTACCTCTACTTTAATCACGAATTTTCAGGGAAACATTAAAACATAATGGCTAATTTTGCTAATTTTTAAAATTATCTTTTCTTAATTAAACCGTTTGCTTTGAGTGCCTTAGAAAATTAGATTTGTATTAAAAACGAAAATAATGTTTATGTTCAAATTTTATGGTGTTTAACTATAATATTCCAAAACATTAAATTTTTTAATTAAGGGTGACTAAGATATTGAGAATAGGAAATGCCAAGAAATGGTATTCCAAATACTTTAAATATAATAACTTTTTGCTTATATTACTTATTTAAATGTATTTAAATTCCTTATTTAATACTTTCCCATAAGTGGTAATTCGATTTAAAAATATAAATATCTTTTTTTATAATAATTTAAAAAAAATTACCTAAAATAGGTTTTTCCACTTCATTTCAAACGAGAAAGATCTAAAAAACTTGGAATAAATCCTTTTCAACTATAACTATGACGGAATCTTAGCAATCCCTAAATGATCCCCAAACCATCACATTTGCCAGACTAGAGTTTTAGTGACCGATCTCACATAATAGATAATGAAAAAAAAAAAACATGTTTTGTTTATTTTTATACTATGTCTGCTTGATAATCCACCAGTTTCTTTAAGTACTGGGTTATCCAACGATGACTAGACAGGCCGCTTTTTTGATTCTACCTGTAATTTTATAAAAAAAAGTGAAATAGCCATCATATATAATTTTTTCCTCCGAAACCGAAAATGATTAATGTAAAATAATTGAACATCAAATAAAACTGCTAGGGGTCATTTTGGTATTTTCTTAAATGGAATGCCATATTTTTTATGTGATTATCCGATTCCTCGTATATTTTTTTTGGACCTACAAGAATTTTTTTAATTTAAAATGGTCCATTTTCTGCACGTTTAAATCAAAAATTCGTCTACCGTGTCATTAACACCTGAAATTTTTTATAGGGGAAAACCCACTTTTTTAACGGTAGTGTCATTTGGGGCAACTAAAAAATAAAATTTTCTAAAGTTGTTTATATTTTTCATGAATTAGGAACAAATAACGTTAAAAAATGAAATATTTATTAGAAGACCGTCTACACATTGTAATACAATAGATACAATTCTAAGAATTAAAACTCTGTTTGTAGAATAGATACAAAACAAATATAAAAACAATATAACATATAAAACAAATGAGATATATAAGAATAATACTATAAGAAAATAACTATAAATTAAACTTAAGAACACCAGACATCTTAATAATATAAATGTTCGATATGTCCTCCGTTGTTTTCGAAACAGGACCGATGCCCTCTTTTTTGTCTTTCCAGAGAGTCCCTTATAATATTGTAATCCTGGTTTAGTCTGTCAATTTCATTCACAATTTTTAGCTGTAGCTCATCGATATTTCTATTGGGCCGTTGATAAACTACGTTTTTGGGGCCCAAAAAAAATGTATCCATTGGTGTGATATCTGGGCTACCCATGAAGTGTTCTGTTACGGCCAACCCACTGTTGTTACGCCCATTCAAAATACTACTACTCTGAACGACATGAGGTGGAGCGCCATCCTGCTGCCAAATAATATTATTGTAGATTTGCAATGGCAATTCTTCCAAGAGGTCCTCGATATCGTTTTGAAGAAACTGAAGGATCTTTTGGGGCCTTTTTTGGGGGCCACGATAAAATAGCGGTCCAATAATTTGATTTCCTAACATCCCACACCAAACATTAAGCAAGCTCCTACCTTGAAACTTTATCATTTCATATTTATGAGGGTTAGCTGCTGCCCAGTAATTTGTATTTTCCGGGTGAAAATTCCTGATGTTGTGAATGACGCTTCATCAGTCCATAATATTTTCCCTTTTTGTAAAAGTTGTAGTCCTCGTCTTGCTCTCTTTATCAACATCGAAGCAAAAAAAATTAAAAACGAAGTAGTTCTTTTTGTCCTTGAGTGAGATACTGAACGGGAAGAATACAATATGGTTTGATACCAAATTTTTCTCGAACTGTTCCATAACTGATTCTTCGGAGCTCTAGGCCATACCTTACTTCTCGTACTGCCTGCAGAATAAAACTAATCCGATTTATCCGAGAATATTGAACAATTGCTCGATTTCTTATGTTTTGTCTTCTTATATTTCTTTGCTTATCTTTTAATGTTTTTGTTTTTTCAAATAGAGTCTTACTTCTTAGAATTGTATCCACTGAAATAGTCTCCCTTTTCTCGAAAAATCTTCTTTGCGTTTCTCGAACATTTTCTCCGCTTTTGTAATATAATTTTACAATGTGTAGACGGTCTTTTATGAATATTTCATTTTTTAACGTTATTTGTTCCTAATTTATAAAAAATATAAACAACTTTTAAATTTTATTTTTTAGTTGTCTGAATGACACTACCGTTAAAGAGTGAACAGGTATCCGTATCAATATTTCAGGTGTTAATGACACGGTAGACGAAATTTTTTTCGATTTAAACGTGCCTTAAATGGACCATTTTGAATTAAAAAAATATCATTTTAAATTTAAAGATATACGAGGAATCGGATAATCACATAAAAAATATGGCATTCCATTTAAAAAAAATATTAAAAAGACCCCTAGCAGTTTTATTTGATGTTTAATTATTTTACATTAATTATTTTCGGATTCAAAGGGAAAAATTATATATAATAGCTATTTCTTTTTTTTTATAAAAGTACAGGTAGAGTAAAAAAAGCGGCCTGTCTAGTCCTCGTTGGATAACCCTGTACATATCTTTTTTTTAATTAATTTTTAGTTTTTATTTAACGCCTTTACATTGATGTAAGTCCGCATGCCTTAAGGGTCTCATATATTTAGATTAAAAAAATGTGCATTTGATATTTGACATTTTTTTTACCTCTTTATGGATTTAGGGTAGTGGTACCATGGATTTTATATCGCTAACCATGACTTATAAGTACCTATGAAAACAAGGAACTAAAAAATGTTGTAGACATGGTTGTTGGTGCAAAAAATATGGAGTTACTTAAAGAGTATAGAAAAAGAGAGAGAAAACATTGTGGTGTCGCCACCCTTTAAAAAATAGCACGAACATGGCTACTTGTGATGCGTTAGGCGACTGATCCGGCCCGTCAAATCTTCATTTCATTTTTGTTTAGAGTTGTTAAAAACACTAGTCTGCTTGTAGGTAAAAAATATGCAGTACATACTTCCAATGTAATAATGTTGTAAAGGTTAAATATTACTAGGTCCATGGCACAACGAATACTAGGTATGATACACAGGATTTGGATCGGTTTGCGCATGACGAAGTATGAAGTATGAATACAATTATTGAATACAATTTGTTAGAAATATGAAAACCCTAAACAGATATTATTAAATAACATAAAATACCATTTATTTAAATTATATACTTCCACACAAAATTGAGGCACAATAAAATTATTTTCCCTGGGAGCCGTCTTGATTTCTACCGTAGGCATTAATACATTCTGCCACTTAATCTAGCTATAGCCGAAAATCTGACCAATCAAATTCGTTTGATGTTAAAATATCTGTAACTGGTTTTTGTACGTGTTGTACAATTCAGAAACTTGAATTTTATTTTAGTAATTAATAATTTGATATTTGTATATATCAAAATAGTCTGGGGAATTAGAATCAAATTTTTCCAAGGATGTGGTATTGTTTTTTTTTTCAGATATAACTAATATGAATGCAACAACACCTTATATTTGAGATTATTCTAGCCATCATAAATATTTTATTTTATTAATCCTACAAAAAAGCTGCCGCTTTTATGCCTTTCCTTAGGAGATCCTTTAATCTTAACATTTTCAAAAAAATTGATTAATATTATTGAAATTCAATGAAACTCGGTATTCAAGATGCCTCTACATCTTCTTTTTGGATGTTAAATATCGTCCTTCCCTAAGTGCCCTTTACCCCTGATATTTTGAGAAAAATATTGATTGGACTTTTAGAAAATAGTAGTCATTAACACTCTAGAGATTTTAATAAAAAGAAAATAAACACTTATAAAATAAATGTATATTAAAAAATATAAAAAATAAACATATATCAGTTTACCTTAAACCAATAATAATGAAACACGAAAAATAGCATTAAAAAAATTAATGTGCATTGCCACGTGTTAAGGCATTGGGGTGGGGCTAGATTAGGTGGCAAAATGTTTTAATTAAGCAACATTATGCCTCTCAAAATAGCCACATCGAATTTGATTGGTCAGATGTTCGGGCTATGGCAGAATGTTTTAATGCCTACCGGAGGCAGCGCAGCCTTCTGGGCTTTTTGTGCCTAATCTCCCATTTTCTTTAATCCAATCCTCCCATTAGTCTTGTTTCTTCTACAAGTCTATATAGCCCCGAGACTGGTTGGTTGATATATTTCTGTGGGCTCATTTTCGGTTGCCCAAATATGACATGTCTTTTGTGATTCAACGCTTTATATTTTTACATGATATGGGAGGCTGTTTCTTCCCCCTCGTCGCACATTCTGCAACATGGGTACCTATTGTATGAGCCTATCTTGTGTAGGTGTTTTCTTAGGTTATCGTGTCCTGTTAGCAGCCCTATTGTTATGCGAATTTTTTCTTACTTTGTCTGAGTAGTTCTTCATTCGTTTTTTTGGATGGGCCCTTTATGAAGCCTCTTTCATGTTTTATTTTACTAAAGTTTCCTTAGTATTCCTCGTGTTTGTTTCGGATCTATTCCCTGGTTTGCCCTCGTGCTGTGGTTTTGGTCACTACAAGGGCAGGTTTTGGTCCAAAGTATGATGTGGATGATCCCTGTCTCGCTAGCTTATCCGGTTTGTCGTTGGCACAAATTAAAACATGCCATTTACTGTAATATTTAAAGATATATATCATTTAAAATAAAAAAATTAAAAATAATAATGTTAAGAAATTTTATAGCTGCATTTTAACTAGTCACACTATAAAATTTAAACACTAAGCAATCACTAAACTGGATTTAAAAAAGAAATACAAACAAAAAACTTTGTTAACTCACTCGCTTACATCAGCAAATAATATGCGCGATATCATACCTTGAATTCGCTGTGGCATATATCAGGTTATTATCTTGGGGGCTTTAACCAGTCCGGTTGTTTTCGAGATTTCTAATCATGCAAAACGCTTGATTCAAATTATGCCACTTCTTGAATTAGGCATTGTTTCGCCTCTATTCTCTCTGACATTACTTTGTTTTTTATTCATTTTTAAACAAAATGTCAGACGACTCTGCCTTAAGAAGAGGCAAATACATTCTTTGTTTTAACTTTACATAAATGAAAGAAAGCATTTTAACTTTAAAAACTTAGTTAAAACAGCCAGCAAAGTTTAACGTCCTTTCTAAATAAATAGGTTGCAGATTTGCTCATCAAGTGAGTTTTTATCTTAAACGCAAAGAAGAAACAGAGTGAAGTAAACAAGAAAAAACAGTTTATTTATTTTGGACTATTTTGTAAGTATTCCTATTTTAATATACCTAATTTTAGAAAATGGTATATCTTATGTTTTATATAAAAGGCGGGAAATTACTATTTTTAATAATGTAGGTGTGGGTTAGTGTTATTTAAATAGGATATATTTTAAATTTCCAAAAATTAAAAAAACAACAAAAAAGAGACAGACTGCGTGAACCTATCTAATTTTTTTTTATATATGTAGGTGGATTAATTTTAGACGGATTTAATAAAATACTTTTTGTGCTGAAAAGAACCATGGTTTACAATTAATGCCGGATGATTTTTTAGGTTTAACACAGCTCCCAAAACGTAAAAGTAATAGATTTACATACTTAAGTTTCAATTAATATCTTTAATCATTAGGTTTAACATTCTGCGACCTAATATAGTCATTAATTTTTTAAGAAAATTAAAAATATATTCTTACATACCTAGATTAGATTAGATTATTTGAGCGGAGATGCAAAAATGACCTCCACCACTGCAACCTTACCAGATTTATTGTGGTTTCTCCTATCGTTCTTTAGAGTACCTTTCCGGGGGCCGTTTTTTCTAGACCCAAGTCTTGACACTGGTCAGTCCATATATTTTCCCCGGTTTTTTTGGCTTTCCCTCACCAAGCCTAGTAAACCTTCGCAGTGGCACCACACATGTACAGGGTCTTTGATTATATTTACTTGGCTTCTGGGCCCCTTTATTTTTGAAGACAGAAAAAATGTTTTATATAAAAATTGAGGTTTTTTTTCCATATTTTCTTTTGAAATTATCAGTAAAAAAAAATCGCAACAAAAAATTGGAAAATATAGCAACTTCAATTTTTTTAAAGAAACACCCTGTATATTAAGCGCTACAACGAAAGATCTTTTTTTTGATTTCAAATATATATATATATATATATATATATATATATATATATATATATATATATATATATATATATATATATATATATATATATATATATATATATATATATATATATATATAAAACATTGATGATATTTGAAAAAACCCTTTTTTTGAATATTCTAGGTAAAATTATTAATAAATTACAAAAAGTTTCATATTGGTATCAAGAAAGCCATGGAAACAATAAAATTGTTATGTTGCTGAATTTGGGGGGGGTTTTTTTTTGAACCAATAGTTTATTTTTGTAATTAAACATTCCTGCTAAAGTAAAGGAAGACTTGTCGGTAAATAGAATTTTATTTAAAAATTTGGGGATCCTGCTGCATTAACCTAGCTATTTCCAATGCATACTTAGGTCGGTCCTGCATGTTTTGTTAAAAAAAATTCTGAACGGACAAAATTTTTACGGATAAAATTAGTAAATTTTAAGGTTAAATAAATTTTATAATTTATTTTATTAAGTTCAGATGCCTCATCCGAGATTGATATTTCAGGATTTTCAAAAAAATTTTTAAAAGTCGTTAGTGCTAGTCCAACAGAAAAAGTATAATAAGTATCCTGAAAAAACGAGGATACCCCAAAAATTTGTTTTCAATTCGTGCTGCAGTCCTTTTCTTCATTTTAAAGTTTTTTTTTTTGAATAAACTTTCTTACTATGTATTTAATAGTATTTTAATTTATGGTCCCCCCTTTTTAAGGATATAATAAGTAGTATTCCCTTTGCACTGTCGTCACATTATTATTGTTACTCTGAAAAAGACGCATAATAGCGATTTTTTGTTCTTCTGAATAGCCCATCGACAAAAAAAGCAATACAAACTACTTTTAATATTAAAAAAGATAAATTTCAACTTTTTACAATACCAATACGTCAAATTTATTAAAACAATTTTATTGTTTTTATAGTTTTTTTTGATACTAATATGTTTTTTTTTAATTTATTTATATTTTAAGCTTAAATATCTCAAAAAAAGGGTTTTTCTAAATATCATCAATGTATGTATATTTGAAATCAAAAAAAAAAAAGATCTATCCTTGTGGCGCATAATATACAGGGTTTTATTTAAAAAAATTAAAATTTTTTATATTTTTCCATTTTTTTTTTTTCGATATTTTTTTTTTTGATAATTTCAAAAGATAATTGGGAAAAAAAACCCACAATTTTTATATAAAACATTTTTTTTCCCCCTTCCCCAAAAAAAAAATCCAGAAAACCCCGTAAATATAATCAAAGACCCCCCTACGGCTGTTTCTTCAGCCTCCTGGCAAATACTACATACTTATGTCGATACGATATTTACTAAAATAATCTATTTTAAATGAATAAAAATTATATAATTAAATCCTGTCGCAATCGCACACCCTTTCTAAAAGTCATACAAGTCCAAAAATCTCAAATTGTATTTTCTTGTAGAGTTATGCTTAAAAAATCTATATTTTTTTGAAAAATGGGCATAACATACAGCCATTTGAACTTTATAAGAAACTTCAAGTTTTAAAATCTAATTTACTAGATTCAAGGATTAAATGTGCAATATATTTTAAAGTACATCAGTTAAAAATATATCAATATGGAGGAGAATGATTTTTAAAACCCGCCCGTGATTAACGGAAAAATGAGGCTAATTGACGCAACCCCATGAAAAGTAACTTTTTCTCCAAAATAAAATATGCTGTATTTTCTTTAAATGTCGCAGTTATTGAGTAAATTCATTTAATATTCAACTGGGTAATAAAAAACAATTTTAGTTTTGTTTTTAGTTTAATAAATATTAAGCTGTTGACGCTTGTTTTGTTGTTGGTTTGTATCTATATTGCTATGATAACACTTTTTATTTACAACCATGCATGTAATAATGACATTTCACCTATCTTTGACGTTTTTTGACTTCTACTGTGCTCACTTTCCGCCCGGTTGGAAAGTAATTTACTTTTGTAATTTCATTGAATATTGATATTTCAAAATGGTATAGTGACACACGAACATACGCCTTCTAATAATAATATTAATATTCTCGAATTTCTGGTGGAGTAGCAGCAAACTCAAATTCCTCACCTAATAACTTTTTTTTTTGGATTTGCGAAATTAAAACAAATAACTATTCAAATTTAAAGCGTCTATTTTAAAGGGCCCTACAGACACACGAACATTCCTTAGATATGTACGCACGAACAAGTACGCGCGTATATTATACGTTTTGTTTGAATTTACCCTAAAGAAAATTTACTATCAGTTTGCTAATAAATATGGGGACCGTCAGTAATCATGATTTAAATTTGTTGGCAGTGGCGTGTGTGGGATAATAAAGAAAAGACAAAACCGACTTTTGAATAAACGTAAGCCACGAAGTAAATGGGTAAGAAATGGTTGTTGCAGCGGACATTTTCACATATAAATTTGGAAAGAACTTCGTTTAGAACCGGAGATTATCAAATTATCTCCGTCTGGATAAGGATAGCTCTTATTACTGTATTACCAATATCTTATACGCATCGTTTTTTTATTCCATTTAGGTAGTCCTTAGATTTAATTTTCCATAAACAGGGGTAAGATTTATAAAGCTCTATAAACTCTGTTAAAAATTCCTTTGAATAATTTCTGCTATCAGCCAGATTTAAACAGTTAAAGAACGTGGTTAACACGAACCGCACTGATATTATTCCTGGTACATAAGTTCGTTTTAGCACAACAGAGAGATATGTAGGTGCAACTTGTACGCGCGTGCAAAATTCAAGCGGCGACTGAATACATCTTCGACAGATTTTTTAAGAGATTTTTACACAGATGATATGTACGGCGTACTTGTACGTGCGTACATATCTCGGAATGTTCGTGTGTGGAGGCGCCTTTACCTTATGTATTGACACTTTGACAACCCGTTACCATGACAACGATACAAATTGCGAAGCACGGCCGCCTAATAAAATTATTACCGGATCAATTTTCATAACTTCAGTTTAAAATAATGGGAAATAAAGTTGTTGTAAATAAAATAGTATACAAACCTCGGTGGAAAGTTTCATTTCTGTCTCGACAGAAATGAAACACTTTCCACCTGGGTATGTAATATACTATTTCTCCGCCGACGAAAAAGTAAAAAGTAAAGCTCCAGTGAAGGAAAAATAAAACTTTGCGATCGCCTACACAGTCGAGTAATGACGGATTTACTGACGGTTGAAGAAAAAATATTTTTTAAACAGCTAACTCACTGAATGGCTAAACAGTAAAAATTATGCTAGCTTCTCCCATTGTTGATCTGTACTAAACAATAACTAAATTTTAAAATAAATATGTAGATTTATTTATATTTTTTGGGTTCAATTTGACAATTAGAGTTAGGCAAAACCTTTGTGTCCCTAATATGCCGTCACTATTATCTCTAGAGTCATCCTAATTTAGAAAGGTCCCCAATAGGGAGAAAGTGATAATTGAAATAGTAAATACCTTCGAGTATTATAATTACACTTAAATATGCCTTACGAGTTCTAGAATATTCTGAAACTATTATAATAGGAATTAGTTTCCAAGTTTGCCAGCCACTAAAGTGTATTAGTTTTCCAGTTAAGGTATATGCATATATTTCGTTGTGACGGTTGTCGTTAGCATCTGTTTACTCCCCCACAATATCAAGGATTAACTAACTTTGCTAAAACGTTCGTCGAACCGTAAAATAAACAAAATTATTTGGTTTAGGCAGAAGTGCCGAAAACGTACATCCTAAACTACATAGTAGTAACTATGGAATTTTAGATCTAAAACATTCAAACATTTTTTTGATTATTTTAAACCTAAAGAAAAAAAATTAAACGAAAATTAGTGAAATAACGAATATTTAAAAAAAATTAAATCACTGGGCTGCATAAAAATCCTTCCAAACTAATGGGTTATTTAGACAATTTCTACCTTTAGTCTGGTCAAATTAGACCAAAAAATAAGAGTGAAGGTACATAAATTTACATCAAGCCGAAAGTAAGTAAAATTGTTTAAAACATAATTAAAAATACATTTCAAAATTCCCCATCATTCCGGTACGGGGAAAAAAGTTGACTTGAGGTCAAAGGTGAAAAAATGAGTTTTTTGAGATTTTCTTCAAAACGTAAGTTTATCGTAAAATTACCCTACACAAAAATTGTAGCTCATAATATTATTTATAAAAAAGGTATTTTTTTACTTAAGCCCCCCGTTCCTGAGATATAACGTTTCAAAAAGTTGTAAGCGTCACGGTACGTTTCCACGCCACCTCTGAGGTAGTATACTTAGCGCGTTTTTTTAACGTAGTCTCCCGAGTAGGCCTATTCCACGCAGGGGATTACGAACCACGATGACAGCAGCCTATCGTTTTGACGAGAGCGCGTTGAACCAGACAATCGTAGATTGTTGCGGAAAGCCTAAATCTCGACGACATCATCTTTGATCTCTTGGAGTCGTGACGATATATTCGCCTCTCTTTATTTTTAAACCTATCCTTATCACACAATCCCGTTGTTAACCTCATTTTAAGATCGCGCCAAAAGCTTTTATTGTTCACAAAACATGATGTTTTGTGTTATTGTTTTGGTCACATGTTTGGCACGTTTGAGAAGTTAAGTAGGATTATTTTAATTTAAAAAAAAGTAATAATTATAAATTTTCTTTATTGAATCGTGAATATTAAATTATTTGACTTTTAAAAGGTACGTATTTGTGTGTCGTAAAATGATGCATTGAAATTGATTTATAGAAATTTAATTGTATATTTCCCAAAAAGTTCAAATGTTTCTTTAACTTTGCTAGATATTGTAATAATATAAATTCATTTTGTAATAGCAAACATTTTTTTTGGTAATTTCTCAAAGTTTTATTTTGACCAAATTTGGATACTTTTGGGCCTGATTACGAATTAAAAAATATTTTTTTCGTTTTCAAAATTTTTAATAAAGTTGAAAATAAACTAACCTTATTTTCATTTTATTTCCCCTTTTTGTACACAATTCTTGATTTTTATATGGGCACAAATATTTTATAAACACCCTTTAAAACCTTATTTTTTTATTTATTTTACCCCTTTTTTTTCCATTAAATTGCGAAGCTTCACTTTCAAGCGGGGCAAAATTTCCTAGTGTATACATGGTTGCAGCCACGATCCGACGTGTGAAAGGGAGGTTTAAATTAAATTGAAAAAAGGTGTAAAATAGATATAAAAACAACTTTTTAAAAGGTGTTTTTAAATATTATGTGCCAATTTAGTGAAAAAATTCAAGAATTCTTGCAAAAAGAAAATAGTGAAATAAGGTTAGTTTGATTTTCAACGATGATAATATCGAAAACAAACGTTGCCAAAAATTTTTTAAATTTGGCCCCAAAAGACCCCGTATCCAAAAATTGGTCAAAATCGGGAGGAAAAATTTCACCCTTTTTTGCATGGCATTAAAAAGGACTAGTACTATTGGGAAATTATGATTGATTTTATGGAAGCCCATCCCGATTTGGCTAGAGGACCAAGTACCCAATGGAAAAGATGTAATGAGGAAGCTTTGGACAAAATAACTGTGCAGCTAAATGCTTGTGGACTCGGTGAAAGATGTGTTCAAAAATGGCAAAAGGTACTTAATACTCTTCCATTAACTAGTATAGTTTAACTGACAATCATTAGCAAAGTCATTAATTTTCTGGTTTGTTTATGTTTTAGACTTGGACAGATTTTAAATATGCCTTAAAAAAAAAGGCCTCACAAATTCAAGAAGACATCAATGGTACAGGGGGAACCCCCGATAGGTGGCGTCCTGACCGATCTGGAAAAACGAATTTTGAGTATTTAGGGCAACTTTTTACCGGAAATTGGCAGAGGGAAAATGGGGTAAGAACTGGCTAAAAGTTAAAACTAACTGGTATTATACTGTTTTTACCAGTTAAAAAGATGGTGGAATAATAACAATTTGATTTTATTTCTAGTGCAGTTTCAGGGAAATTACAGGAAAGTGGGGAAAAACAAGAGAATGCAACTGTCCAGAGTGGCGGGACCTTCTAAGCCCCAAGTCAACACATCCATACTTAGGGAAGATAATAAAAAGTAAGTTATGTCGAAATAAAAATATATTTACATATAATTAATAAAATTTTTTTTCCAGCTCATTTTTAAAATCGGAGAAAAGGTCAGCAATAAATGACCATGACTACATTATGCCAGCATCATCTACACCAAAAAAAAAAAAGTAGATACAATAAATTGTTATATAAGGAAACACTGGAGAATTGCAAAACATTACCAGTTCTTTAAAAAATTTAACTAAAAAAGCTCGTGGAATCGAATTGGGGTTAACAGAATAGCCGAAACGCTGGATTTTTTTGTTTCTAAGGACATTGCCAAAGTTTAAACCAAAGCTATAAATATATAAAATTAAGATTATATTCATATAACCAAAAAAATCTTATTTTCAAAAATAAACATATAAAATAAAAAAACTTATGTTTTATTTACATAAAAAGCCAGTACAAAATAGTATTAAATGATATTATATAGTAATGAAAGTATCTACAACTCAAAATATCTCCGAACAATGTTGTTTCTTGTTTGTTGGCCTTTTATTCAATAAATTGTTTGCGTTAATAGGTCCTGGAATATTTATTAATTCATTTTCTCCCTTTTCCCCCTTTTATATATAAGCGGCACCCCTCCTATGACACACATATTATGCAAAACGCTACAGGCTGTCACTAACATTGACACAAATGTTGGGTCATACCCACAACCCTTTCTTTTAATAGCCCTTTCAACTACATTTTTGCCCTATTGAGCAGCATTGTAAACTTTTTTGGAGTGTTCTCAGCTGCTAAAATAAATAAAGTCATGAGGGAAGTTGCAGTGGATAACCTGAGTCCCCTATGAGCCAATGGTTGTTTCCCCGAAATTTGAATTGATTTAAAAACCTTTTTATGGCTGAATTTCTCCATACAAAAGCATCATTTGTAGAACCTCCAAAGTTACATTAATGTTCAATGTTTTTGTTTAACCCCAAAAGGCCCTTGGAAATACCCCTTCCGGTTTATAAGGTTATGTTCATTAATTGCTGGCTTTAGAATTGCCACATGCGTACAATCTATTGCACCAATCACCCCCGGGAAACCAAACTTTTCCATAAAAAAACAGCTTTATTTGTTTCCCCATCCTCTCGTGTGCTTGGAAATTTAATAAATTGATTTCCCAAGTGCTCATCAATAATTTGTGTAACTTTATGGATACATGACATATGCTGGGTTGACTAAGTCCCAAGTTAAAATCTTTTCCCTACACCAGCCAACTTCCGGTAGCATAAAATCTTAGTGTGGCTAGTATCATATTTTCTGGAGTGATTCCTCTTTTTCGAACCCTTGCTGGCAAGTGTGGTCTTTTTAAAATTTTTGTTGTTAGTCTAAATAATTCTATAAAATTTTTTTCGGGCCCCGGGCAAACGCATTGTTTTCTCTACAATTCTCCGCTCTTTGGCGAAGCAGCCTTAGGTTTTCCACACGGCGGGGTTCTCTGGCCCGTTCAGCAAAAACTGGCAGGTTTTTTTCAAAAAAATATTTTTTTGGTATAATCTATCTTTTTTTTTCATTTTACCAACCATTTTTTTTTTCCAAAAATTTTAAATAATTTGATAATTTAACAAAAAAAATTTTCAAATAAAAAACAAATATAGGTTCCAAAAATAAACGTAAAAATTTTTTAAAAAAACAGGTCTGTTGTAATTCTGTTTAATTGGAAACTATTGCAAAATAACATATATTTGCAAGGGTTGGAATTTATAAAAGCGATGGAAATTAAAAAACAGTAGAAGCATTTATTCGTCCGATTCATAATCTTCAATTACTTCTTTTTGTTGTTCTTCTTCTTGATCTTTTTCTTCTTGTTGTTCTTTTTCTTCTTGATCTTCTTCTTCTTCATCATGGGTGTAAGTGAATTGCGTCAATAGCGATGCACTTGTTTTTTATTTCAAGTGTTTTTAACAAAACATGCGATCGATCTAAGCAGGTAGCTTTTTTAGGAGCTCCGTACCTACAAAGAAGAAAGCGAATTCCGTTGTTAATAATTTCTTGTCGAGTTAAATTACTTTTTTAAAAACTTCAGCACATTGAACTAAATCTTGTTTTTCAAACATTTTAAAGACTGTAAAATGCAGATGTCGTATCACAGCCAGTTATTGCGTGTAAAAGTAGTACATGATTTTGACACTTTGCAACAGTTGATAAACTCTTTAGTAAATATATTTTCAATTAATTTTAAGCGTTTTCTGGTTTAAAAAAATAGTTTTTTCAGTTGGAGTTCGAGTAGTGAGTAACACGAGTAAATCTACATCTTCACCAACAACAATAGTTGTATTTGTCAAATTAAATTGCTCTATTGCTGTTTCAATAATCAGTACATCGGCGTCGTTATAAGCTTGTTTAACCAATATATTTTCAGTAGTAAATTTTACGTGACGTACTTATGCATACAATGATGCTTACAACTTTTTAAATCGTTATATCTTAGGAACGGTGGCTTTAAGAAAAAAATTATTGATACCTTTTTTATAAAGAGTTTTATAATCTACAATTTTTGTTTTAGGTTATTTTACGATAAAACTTACCCTTTTAAAGAAAATCGCGAAAAACTCATTTTTTTGATCTTTGACCTCGAGTCAATTTTTTTGCACGTACCGGAACGATGGGGATTTTGAAATGTTCTTTTTAATTATGTTTTGAACAATTTTACTTACTTTCAGTTTGATGTAAATTTATGTACCTTTAAATGTCTAGATTGACCGGAGTACTTGGTTACTGACCTGAAAATTGTGTTATTAGGTCAAAAATGAGACAACATTAACAACTTTCCTATAAGCCTACTGAAAAGCGACTGTTTATTAACTCTTTAAAGACAATCTAAAGGCACTTTGATTGTTTATTGGATACGAACAACCATTTGTTCCCGTGGGCCTGCTGTAAATAGTAAAAAAGAAATTCCCATCTGGAATTCTTCCCTGACTAAAAGATTTCACTAGGAAATCGCTCAAGGAGTATAGTGGAAAATGGGCTCCAAATAGGTTAGTTGACTTCTGTTGGGCCGTTTACGTACAAGCGGCGGGAGGCAAAGAGCATATTTCTTTAGTTGTTGTATACTTTTTTCAATATAAAAGAAGTGATTTAGTTTTTTGTTTATTTTTGAAAATTTACTTGGTTGTCCATAACTTGGGTTTCTCATAGTTTATAATCTTCTTTTTGTCTCTAAAAACCAATGGGTAATATTTAAATTCAGTACATTAGAGTAGATACAAAAAACCCAGAAAATTTTAGGATTCGACAAATTACATTCCAAATGCAGAACACTGTGTTTAACTTTTTTTCTTAAAAAATGAACTGAATAAACCTAACTTTAATGTTAAACAAAATATTGTCTACTTAGGAAAGAGGAAATATTTCCCTCAGACTCCTTCTAGTTCCTTTGTAGTTTGCTTTACGTTTAGAAAGTTTCTTAGACCTTAAAGTTGTCAGGATACATTGTTGAAAACAGGCAATAGCACAGAAACAAATACCTTAACAAGAAATTTAATAGGTTTAACAGATCTGGCTGTGGTTTCTCATATGAAAATACATAGAAAGGTCCGCTTTATAATCTTATTTGGCTTTTTTTCTTAATTTGTTTTTTAGGGCTAATCTTTTACGTGTTTTCAATATTCCATTCCGTAAGATTATTTTTACACAAATCGTATTTAGCACATTTGGGACACATTTTTAAGTGTTTTCGCTTACCTATTTTAACGAGTTTTCGGTGATATTCAAAACAAGGCTTTGGAATACTATTAAAATAATATAAATTCTCCTGAAAGGATTTACTACGCGTATCACTGCGGCATACTCCATAACAAACAACAACGTTTTTTTGGTCCCTTTTCTTATAAATAAAATTATATATTTTAATTAAAATATTTGTATTTTTATTTTATTATGTATTCACAATAATTTGAATTAAACTGTTTATAAAAAAATAATTATTGTTACTTGTTTTATTGCCAATTTTTTTTATAAACATATGCACTCCCTATACATTTGTAAATAAAATGCCCGAAAAACATCGCGAAAGTTGGGATATGCGCACAAAAAAATTTCAACTATTACAAGGCCTGTTACTTCCGATTTAACCGGAAGTGACGTAATTTTTCATATTTTAAATAAATTAAACATGTTATTCAAAATTTAAATTCTACAAACTCTTCCTGATGTAAAATGTGTATTATGTCATATACCTGTCTTTGTTGGTTGTTGGTTTTTGAGAAAATAACCATTAAAAATGTCCAAACGACAACACATTATACAGTTATATGTAAAACAAGAGGGTTTATATCAAAAAAAATTATTAGTTTGCATAAAAAAAAGGTTCAGAAAAATATGCCTACTTGAAATTCTATATTCAATACATGGCCACCCGTTCAATTCTTTAAAATATTACTACTTCCGGTTAAGCCAGAAGTAGTATTATGACCTCAGCAGATAAAACCTTTAAAAAGAGTAAAACATTAAACTTGCTTGATATTTATTTATTTTCCCATATAACTGAATAATGTGTGGTGGTTTAAACATTTTCAATCGCCATTTTTTCTAAAACCAACAGAGTTATAATACAGTTTTTATGTCATAAATGTCTTGTAGACTTTGAATCCTCGGGGTATTCTATCTAGAATAACAAAATTGACGCTACTTCCGGTTAAATTAAAGTGATAGTTAGATATAATTATATTTAAAATTGGCATTTCATTACCCATTATTTCATCCCAAAGTTTAAGAAAGATGTCAATAAAAAAATAAAAGGTTCAGTACTGATTTTGTTTTCACAGCTATTAATAAATGATTTTGTATACGTATGTAAGTTATAGTCAATCCTCGAAGCTCCGGCGTTTCTAGGTTTTTTTATTTAAATGTTTATTGTTGTTATATTGTCATAGTTAAAATAAAATAAATTAGCCTTTATTCAGACATGGTGAGGCATTATGACATTTAGAATTGCACAATACGTCAGATCTCTTACATTTACAACTAACCACAACTAACCGCAAGTATAAACTTATTTAAACGTGTTACAAGTACAGTCGACGTTTGACCGAGTCTGCCAGTCGCTTCTAGAATCGACTAGGCAAAGCTCAAAACAGATTATTTTACTTTCGACGTTTGACTAAAAAGTTAGGAACTTCTAGGTTTGACTAAAACTACTTTAGTCAAATGCCGAAATTGGAATTTATATCGGGGTTAGCCCGAAGGCTTTGGTCAAACCTACGATAAACCAGTCATTTCGCGAAGAGACTGCATATCGACCTTTGACTATGAAAAAAAAAAAAAAAAAAAAAAAAAAAAAAAAAAAAAAAAAAAAAAAAAAAAAAAAAAAAAAAAAAAAAAAAAAATATATATATATATATATATATATATATATATATATATATATATATATATATATATATATATATATATATATATATATATATATATATATATATATATATATATATATATAATATATATATATATATATATATATATATATATATATATATATATATATATATATATATATATATATATATAACTATTATTGATTATTTGGTTTAATAATTTAATTATTTGTTATTATTTGAATCACAAGTTTATAAATAGACATTATGTTTGCTTTGCTTGCCCATACTATAATCATTTATTAATACAAAATCATGACTTTGGAAGAGCTATTAATGAATGATTTTGTATACTTTGTTTACACTTATAAATAAACAATTGCAGAAAAGATGTTTTTAACCAACTAAAGTACTTTGATTATTAAAAACAACAAATTGAAATAATAAAGAACAACTGTAGTTTTAAATTGTCTCCAATTTACTGCACTCAATGTTTCTGTAATCGCCTCGTTTTATCGACAGCGTACTTCTCTCGATTTATTTCTATTAAAGTTTTATTTCTTTCGTTTAGAGTATATTGGATTGTATACTTACTTGGTGTCTGTATAAGATATATTGCTATAAATTTCGATGTATTTCGGAAACAAGGAAACGTGTTTTATAGCACAACAAGCATATTTAAATCCTTAATTTAAACACTTATAAATAACAAAATACATAAATCTTTTTTTGTTTTTGGGCATGCCAAGAAAGCTTAAAGCTTAAGTAGTTACGTATCGTGTTTGTGTTATAGTCAATCCTCGAAGCTCCGGCGTTCCTAGCTTTGATTAGTCAATCCTCAGGTCTGACTTGAAGTCTTAGTCAAGAATTTTCGTCAAACCTAGGAGAAACTAATTTGGTCAGGTAAACGTCAAAACTCAATTTAATGACCAGTCAAACTTGAATTAGATATTAGAAAGTCTCAGTTTGTTAAATTAGATGTAATAAAACGATTTTTTTTTTATTTTAATGTTTATTGTTGTTATATTGTCATAGTTAAAATAAAAAAATTGGTCTTTGTTCAGACATGGTGAGGCATTATGACATTTAGAATTGCACATTACGTCAGATCTCTTACATTTACAACTAACCAAAACTAATCACAACTAACCGCAAGTATAAACTTATTTAAACGTGTTACAAATATAGTCGACGTTTGACCGAGTCTGCCAGTCGCTTCTGGCATCGACTAGGCAAAGCCCGAAACAGATTATTTTACCTTGGACGTTTGACTGAAAAGTTAGGAACTTCTAGGTTTGACTAAAAATTCTTTGGTCAAAGGCCGAAATTGGAATTTATTTGGAGGTTAGCCCGAATGCTTTGGTCAAACCTAGGATAAACCAGTCATTCCGCGAAAAGACTGCATATCGACCTTTGACTATGGCATATGTCCTAAATTTGAAGATTTGAAGTAAAAGAAAAAGTCTGTACAGCCAAAGGTTCCACAGCCTAGACACTTTAGGAATGAATGAACAAACAAAGTTCAGGACCTGTCCAGTTGGACTATAAAGAGATGCACGAAAGTGGCACTGGGTGTTTCTCTATTGATAGCCGCTAGTGAAGAGGAAATAGTGGCGAATTTCTCGGAGCAGAAGCTTAAGAAAAGCGATAGGTCCCCCACAGCTCAGTTTATCAGTGGGCAGAAGAAGAAAACTTTCTTGTAAAAGTGGGGTCATAAATAAAGCAAACGGTTCTTTTTTATATTGAATCAAAAGTAATAAGAGTTGTGAAAGACGCCATTCTTTCGACATGGTAACAATATTTCAGACAGATTAAAAGAGGAGGAATACTGTCTGGTTGGAAAACATAAACCCAGCTTTTTCGAAGCTGCTAAGGCTATGGATATAATAGTAGGGAAGCCCAAGCAGGGATTATGGGATTTACTTAAGCGCGGCAAAACAATATAAGTGGGGGAAACCTTGCACCCTGTTAAGAACCCCCCACACATGAGCCCTTTATATAGGGTCGGGCTTCTGGGGCAGCCCATCAGATTAGAAAATAAAATTGATTATTAGAAAAACTTGAGCGCGTCAGATTAAAGCAAGGTAGGTTAATTACATGCAGAAAAGTGTGCATTTCAATAATCTGATGATTTGAGCATGATATTAGGAAATCAAAGTCACAAATTTGCAAAAAAAAAAATTTTCTTATTTTTAAAAAAATCATTTGAGGGTTACTGATATAATATAATCTGCCGATTTTCATATGCCGAAGTAGCTAAAATCACCAACAAAGTGTGGTGCTTGCAGCTGCTGAGAACAATGTATTCACCACTCGGCTCTATACCCTTCTATATATATTGTATTTTTTACATTCAGTAAATAAATATTTTTTTTCAAACTCCTTTACCTAATTGTCAGATTACGGTTTAGCACGACAAGGACATCAAGCTGAAGCTCTGTATATTAATTCGACACGTTTGAGTATGTTACGATTTTTTTGCATTTTCAAATATCGGTCATAAATAGTAGTCGCGTCCAAATCATCAGTCTTTTGAGTAGAAGCTCCTCGAATAATTTTTTATCCATCTTCTACCCCAAGCAAACCGACAGATTAATATTTCTTCGTTATCAGACACAGGTGGAGTGCATACACTAATAATATCTGAAGCGCCCAAGTATTTATTTGTGAATGTTTTTTTTTACAATTTTAAAAGCCTGTACACGCTTCCCCCACCAGTGAGAAGGCATATGTCATATAAGCTTTTTTTCTTTATAATCAAACTGGTCCCCACGACGCTCGAGTAAATCCCCATTTAGCCTCTTGGGCTCCCCTACTAAAATATACTTGTGTCAATAAAGATTATTAATCATTTTGCAGAATTTGGCCCTTCATAAATAAGTAAATTGGTAGACTTTTTTTACGACAACAAACCTAATTATCTTTCTGAGGCAATAAACTGAACAATATTTTTGTGCACCCCAATCCAAAATTAGTTAAATGTCCTGTAAAAGAGATATCTGCTATGTGCACTACCCTACGTTTGCTTTCCAAATCAGGCTTGGAGAATGGTTTGAAAAAACTGAATACTGGAATTAGGAATCCTATCGTCAGCCAAACTATGAATTGAGTTAATCGTGGGAGACAGGAGACTGTTTATGTGAAATAGGAATTGAGCATTATTTTGCTGAAAGCTGCAATCACTTATATACTTAGATTAGAAAGGAAATTAAAGAATTAAGAACAAAGTTTTGGTGGACCACAGGAAGGGAGCGCATTACGCGAGACCTGGTCAAACCAGTATTGAGCCCTGGGTCACCCCAGCATTATTTTGCTGGAAGCTACAGTAACTTATATACTTATATCAAAAGAAAACTTAAGAACCAAAAACAAAGTTTTCGTTGAAGACCCCGGAAAGGGAGTTTGTATAGAAGCGCATTACGCGAGACTTGGCAAAAGCCTTTCAAGAAACCTGGGATTGGTCAAAGAACTCAACTGCCAAAACTTTTAGAGCAAGTTTTCTAAACAGTTTGTTGTAATTTTACATTATCGCTGGGCTATTAAAATTATTAACTTATTAAGTACTAAACTTTAATAGGTAAACTATAAGCTGCAGTATTAAGGCAACAACATTTTTTTTAATATTATTTTATTAATTAAATTAATATACAGTGCGAGTCTCTTGCCTGAAATAAATTCAATAAATCTAAAATAACCTTTTTTTTTTCGAAAATTGCTTGGACCCATTAATTACTATTTTAAGTCGTGTTTTATAAGATACGAGGATGGTTTGAAAAGTCCGTACAAAGTCCAAGAGATAGCACCACCGGCACGTATCGAGGTCATGTTTAGTTAGTAGCATCTGTTGAATGAACGCACACCAAGTGTCAGCCATATTGGTCTATTTCTTTGTGTTTGGCATTCGTGTGAATCAAGGAAGTCGAAAAATGGACGAAAGAGAATTTTGTGTGGTGATTAAACATTACTTTATGAAAGGTAAAACGCCTCAGGAGACTAAAGAGAAGATTGATAAACATTATGGGGACTCTGCATTTTCGATTAGACTACTTTACAAGTGGTTTCAAAATTTTCGGACTGGCCATATGAGCACAAGTGACGCTAAACGTTCTGTACGGCCTGTGGAGGTCACTCCAGAAATCATTGATCAAATCCATGATATGGTGATGGATGACAGAAGAGTTAAGGTACGTGAGATTGCTAATGTGTGGGCATCTCGACTGAATGGGTACATAATATTTTACATGAACATTTGGACATGAGAAAGCTATCCGCAAGATGGGTGCCACGAATGCTCTCGCTCGACCAAAAACGGAATCGTGTGAAGTGTTGCAAGGATGGTTTGCAGCTGTTCCAGAAGAATCCGAAGGACTTTATGTGTCCTTTCATCACTGTAGATGAGACATGGATTCATTACTATACTCCTGAGACCAAACAACAATCTAACCAATGGGTTACCAAGGGAGAATCTGCACCAAAAAACGAAGACCGTTCCTTCGGCCGGAAAGGTTATGGCGACTGTCTTTTGGGATTCGCAGGGGATAATCCTCATCGACTATCTGGAAAAGGGTAAAACTATTACAGGTGCATATTATTCATCATTATTGGACCGTTTGAAAACCGAGCTGCAAGAAAAACGCCCACGATTAGCCCACAAGGAAGTCCTTTCCATCACGACAACGCACCAGCACACACCTCAGCAGTTGTGGTCGCAAAATTAATGGAAATAGGATTCCAACTCATTTTATATCCCCCCTATTCTCCAGACTTGGCTTCCTCGAACTACTGTTTGTTCCCCAATTTGAAGAAATAGCTGGCGGGACAAAGATTCAATTCAAACGAGGAAGTGATTGCAGACACTGATCGATATTTTGCAGACTTGGACAAATCCTATTATTTGGAAGGGATCAACAATCTGGAACATCGTTGGACGAAGTGTATAAGCCTTTAAGGAGACTATGTAGAAAAATTAAAAAGGTTTACCCCAAACAAGTAAGTAGTTTTTATTTTTGCACGGACTCTTCAAACCTACCTCGTATAAGAAAATAAAAAAAAGTTAGAGACGCCCACTGTATACAAGTCTAAAAGCGATGCATAAAGTAAACGTTCTATAGCTCCAAAGAGTTTTATACATTTCTTGTGTTTACATAATTAAAACAATAATATAAAAGCATTTTAACCCACAACCAAGTTCAGAACTTCCCGAAGCACGTAATAAAAAGACATATTTTGTTACAAAATGCCAAAGTTTGGATTACACAAATAAAATATATTTAATAAATTCAATGAAATATAATACAAAAGCATCAAATAAACATGGCTCCAAAACAACCGCCGGGAGGTAAAGCTTTTAGCTTTTAATTTACGACTTTTTGTATAATTCTGTTTGTAAACTTTTCTCGTAATTTTGAGATGAGGAATAATTATTAAGTTAAAGGCCAAAAAGTTTTTTTTTAAGTTCAAATTGCTAAATCGAATTAGTGTTAAAGCTGTTTAAAAGCAAAAATAATTTCTTAAAGACACAAAAATTAATAATTTTCGTTACATTACTACGTTACACAAATAATTATCAGTTGTAATCTCCCACTATTTACATATACATGGTGTCAATATAAAAACTTTCACTGCAAATGTCTGGAAATTTAAAACTATTGAAGAATTGTAATTTGGCTAAATGTTATGTAATTAAAAGAAACTACTATATTTCAGTCAAAGGGTGAGTCTTCCTATAGTCCAGGAAAGTTAAGAAATAAATCGGAAATTTTTAAGGCCAGCAGATAACGGGATGCGATTTTCTGCATTGTGTTCAGAAAGCTCCCATGATGTGGTTTTGCTCTTTTCGAAAAATACATGCTTGTGCAATAAATGCATTTTGCAATTGCATAATTACTTGCAATATTATAAGAACGACTGGAAAAGAAAAATGGCTAAAAAGGGTTTCCGTCTTCTGGGGTCTTGGTCTTGCAGCAAGACCAAGACCAAGCCAAGCGCCTTTTCGCTTGCAAGACCAAGACCAAGACCGGGGTATGCAAGACCAAGACCAAGACCAAGACCGAGGAGTGCAAGACTACGCAAGACCAAGACCGACCTGCAAGACTCTTGCATTTCTGCAACTTTTTTTTTAATATTTTAATATTTAATTTTTATATTCAATATACAGAGGTATTTCATACATTAAATAATAGTTAAATTGATCACTTCGTTATTTTATACAGTTTTTTAACAACGATTATGAGTAAATGCAATAACATGTTTCAAAAATAATAGGATTGTGACTTAATGGTCCCACAAAGCACGATATCTCCGAAACCGTTCACGACAGAGGAAAGCTAGGGGTACAAAAGTTATAGCAGATGAAAATAACTTTAATATTTCTAATGTTTTTTTTTAAACTAGCTATCTAGTGATGCCACTTACAGGGTGGATCAAAAATTTTCAAAATCCAGAAAAACGCTATTTTGGTTCCACACAAAACTGGCACCATTAGATTGCTCCTTAAAACTAAAATATAAATGTAAAAGAGAGGAATTAATAAAAAATATTTTTTTTATGTCATATAGGAATAATTTTTATATAAATGGATTTTAAATATCACTTTCGGTTTTGACGTAAAAGGCAAAACAATGCTAAAAGAATAATAATGACGTCATTTTTATCAAAACCAAAAATTATATTTAAAAATTATCTACATTAACATTGTTTCTATATGACAGTTTAACAATTTAACAGCATAATATACAGGGTGGTGATTTTTTTTAAATGGATTTTTTGTCATAAATTTTATATTTTGGCAGTGGATTCTTCGGAAAATTCTGGAATAGAAAAAAATTCACATTTTACGCCCTTTTTTTCTATAATTTTTTCATACTCAGTTTTTCACCATAATAAAGGGGTTTTGGAGATATCGAGCTTTGTCACAATATTGAGCCACCTTGTATATGCAGAATATTTATAAAGTATTTGTACAAACTTTTTACGGCAAATGTTTGACTAATTTAAAGATAAAAAGTTCATATGAACTGAAAAGATTTCTGAATAACTTTTTTTTTGAATTAGAAATCAATGTTTACATATTAGAATTATTTTCACGAAAATTTCACATCTGGTTGAAATTAAAAGTTTTTTATTCTGCTCACACAGGACAAAGTTTTGTATTTCTTTTAATTTTATATGCCTCCTCAAAGAAAATTTAAATAATATAATTCTTAAATGTATAAAAACAAGTTGTGTCTCAATTCAACTGAAAAGAAAGCATAAATAAATAAACCGCTACATTTAAAATATTTATGTTTTTTAATCAAATAATGTGTAAGGTTAAAATTGGCATATTTTATAATATTATTGCAGAAAATATAGTTTCCATCTTTATTTATTTTTGAGTATTAAAAAAATATATTTTATTCAATATTAATTAGTTAAAATTATTACTACCAAAAAAAGCAAGACCAACAAGACTCTTGCAGCAAGACCAGACCAAGACCAAGACCGGGTGGTGCAAGACCAAGACCAGACAAGACCTTCCTTCTGTTTGCAAGACCAAGACCAAGACCAAGACTAACCCGGTCTTGGTCTTGGTCTTGCTTTGCTCATCACTACTCGGGGGTTTTCGGGGATTCTGAATTTAATTCTGGCATTAGAATTACCCGGGGTTGGCTCTGCGGAGACGCCCGGGGGTGATTGGGGGGAGATTGCAGCGTCCATGAAAATCAGCCAAAAATCGTTACTCGGGGGTTTTGCGGGGATGCCGAATTTAATTCTGGCATTAGAATTACTCGGGGGCGCTCAGGGGTGGCTCTTGAATTTCTTTGGTACATATCCTACAGCTTGTCGTTTCAAAAAAGCGATAGTTTTTGGATATTGGTTGTGAGTATTTTCTTTTATTGCCAAACAACTCTTTAACATGGAGAATCGACTCCATAAGGTGGATGACTTCATAGATTTGGCTTTTTCAGAAAAATTAACTAAGGAAATATCGTCACTCACAATTTTGATTCTTTTCTGAGTCCGCCATTCGGCAAAAATGTGATATTCATGTCCATATCTCAACCTGGATTTCACTGGTAATAAATCTGCACTCACTTCTGCCGCTTGTTGTAATATAATATCGGGAATATCCGGATTTACTTTCAAATCTGAATTCATTTTTTGAAAATGGCATAAATTTCACTGACAGAAAATAAAATATGTCATTAATAAATAAATCGTTGTTATGAACAGTTTCCATGGATGGATCTTTGTATAAGCGCACGGAGAGAGGGATCGGGAAAAAAAACTCCGTGCGCTGTTCTGAAAATGTCATATTTACTGTATTTTATACACAGTTGAAAATGTAGTATTTTTAAGTAAGTATAATAAAAAATGGCATAACCACACCATATAGACTTTTTTCCTGGGCCTTAAAAATTTTCTTTATTTTGGTTAATTTTGATCTAAATGCCCTGGACTAGTAGTTGCACCTCACCTTAACTTTCAGATTTCAGTTAATATTACCCCTTTTGTGATACTCTAAATCAAATGTTTTAATAAAAAGTATTTATCTGCACAAGAAGTTTTTAATACAGGGCATAACAAGATCAAAATTCAAGGAAAACAAACTGTAGTTTATTAAAATGATATTTTATATTGGGTGCTCAAAATTTATTCTATTTTAGGGTAAGAGGTTTTCGTCTCTTACTAATTAATCCAGAATGTCCAAACTTTAAAACTCAAAAAAAATGTTTCTGACTTCTTTACGACACATTGCAAACTAAAAAGATCATGTGAAATTTTTCAATATGTGCAATCTATATAGTCGTAACAGAATGACAGCTGGCAAATTTAATACATTTTGTCGGCAGTCATAAAAAATTTCTGGTTTTTTGATTTTCTATATGGGTATGTAGTTTTTTTTTAAGAACTTTTACATACGGCTAATCCAAAAGTCAAAAATAATAAGATAAGTTTATTACTTTATCAGTTTAGAGTTACTTTCTAAACCAAATTCCATTTGCATCCCAAAATACTGATGCTAACTTGCTTTGCAACCGGATTACTGGCTCATATCCTCTTGTTTTTATTAAGTATTATGGTTATAGATCCAAAACTCCATAATAATAAAACAATGCACAATTTCTTTTTATCTTTTTTATAACTCTTTAAATGTCTCTTAGAAAGTAGCATTCGAATATGTTTTTGTTCCATTGTTAGAAAATGCAGCACCCATTGTGCACACTGCTTTTTAAGACCTAAAATTTCGGCAAAAATATTACTTACATTTCCTAATAAAGTTCTAAGAGCTTATACTAAATCACTTTCGGTTAGTCGACGATTTTCCAAAACCATATTCTGTATTATTGTTACGATTTCTGGTGTTACTTCACCTTTGGGGCTTTATTCATATGGATGGTTTTTAAGACTTGTACAGCCATATTTTAATTTAGCACTAATCTAACCGAAGGTAAGGATATTATAATTTTTTTTATTCTGAAAAAATACTGTAACACGTCAACTTTGTCTAGTTGCAAATTTACGAATAAACTTACAGATCTATAATCATTTGTATTCATAAAAAAGAACTACCATTTTTAGGAAACGAACATAATAGAGACATCTTTTACCAAAGAACAAAACTTATTAAGCAACCAGTTATATTCTTTTTAAACAAAAAGTTTTGAGAATGTCTTAAACCTAATTTAATACTTTTTACTTTCAACAAAAAAAAAAGATTTTAGGTTTTTCATTAATAAAATATTTTGTAAACTTTTTATAATATAAGAAGCAAAAACATTTTTTATTTTGTTAACCAAACAAGTTTTTTAACCAAAAGTGTGGCTTAAAAAATGCATTTAGCTTTGTAAGAAATTATTAAAAAGTCCTCCTTGACTACATGCCAAAAGAACCTTTATACAATTGAACCGCTTTGATGCTGATCCCGGGGTATAGGGACTGAGACTGCTCACTCCTATTGACCCCTCTAAACTAGCAGATTGCTTGAAATAGATAAAAGAAAAACCCTTAAAAAACCGCATAAAATCTAGATACTTATCTACGTTTTAGGGCAAGTCTGCCACCAGTTATAAGAAAAATAAGGTATAAAAACTAAAAGTAAAATTAAACCATAATTAAAATTAAAGTTATTTTATGTTTTGAAAACGGTATGAATGTTAAATTTATTACCCATTCGTTAAATTTTGTTTGATAGGCCAGAAGTGTATGGTAAAAATAAATTTGTTACAGCTCTATTTAGATTTTGCATAAAATGTGGTTGTTTAAATTTGAGAAAGCAGTTATTTATAAAATCAAGGCCATAATTATTTTAAACTAAAATATTTTTCAAAGATTTTTGTTATTGTCCATATTTTAATCAAAACAAATTATTTTAATTTTATCAAATAGTCTTATTACAATTCCCTGTTTTACCCTTACTGGATTATTTGAGTTACAATTTAATAAGTATCTGTTTGTATGTGTAGGTTTTCTATAAATTTTGGTTAAATATTTTTTTAAATATTTTCTTATTAGAATATTAAGAAAAGGAATTTGTGAGTGAAAGTTAAATTAATAGTAGGTTCTTGTATTTTGATGTATGTTAAAAATTATTTAAACCATATTCGTCATGTTGATAAAGAGAAAACATGTCATCTATCTAAGTTCGTTACAAAATTAGTACGACACATTCCTGGCCTAATTAAATTAAACTTAACAAATTGGTAAGAAATGTATTATTTGTACTATTTTTAAAACAATTTAGATCTTAATAAACGAAAACAGAACCGTACAATGTAAACAAAAATACAAAGAATGTTATTTATACGATTCCTTGTAAATGTAATAAATTATATATGTGAAACTTCCAGACCATTAGCAGAACACATAAGAAAAACATCGAACATACATTAAAAACACAGAATTCTACAAATTTAAAATTTGTCAACACTGATTTGATAACAACCACATAATAAAATAAAATGCTTTAATATTTAGTATGATTACTAAGTCTGGTTGGTTAAATGGATAACCGCGGGTCCAGCCTATCCAAATACACGTGTTTCACTCTTCTTGGGAATGGTCACACCGAATGTAGGCCGTAGACACCTTTTTGTTATTATGTATAACAAGACTCAAGAAGTTCAAGTTCATTTATTATATTGCAGTTTGGGTAAAAATACTGCGTTTTCCCTTTTTTAAATCACGTTTTCAGTCGTGCTGCACGTCACCAACTTAAAACTGGCAAAAGAGCTCATTTGAAATTCACATATCCGTGAACTAATGGAAAGCCATGTTTCATTAAGTGTGTTGTGTAAAGCAACTTCTGAATATTTTTGCGTAATACACCTACATGGCGCACATTAACATCTTACCCTGTCGATACTAAGATTGGTTGGTTTGGAATTACTTAACGAGATGGCGCTAGTTGCTTCTTATGTTGAGCTGTATTAGATTACAGTTGTCCTAAGGTGGCTGCTTCGCAGTCAAGGTGTCTACGGCCTACATTTGGTGTGACCAACCCCAACAAGGGTGAAACACGTGTAATCGGATTGGCTGGACCCGGGGTTATCCACTTACTTGGAGGCCTCGTAATTTTAAACCAATCAAACTTAGTAGTCATACCTACCAGGATTTTTAATTTTTCTTTTCATTTCATTAAGGAGCCTCTATGCCCAGAGGAAATCTACCTTTTTGTTATTATGTATAACAAGGCTCGATTCGTAAGAA